>JAPKLX010000498.1:0-53807 GCA_026898415.1 Leonotis leonurus | reverse complement strand
GACAACTTTGACAGAAAGTGAAACCAGCAAGTCTCAAACAGAAAGCTAGAGCAAGTCAACTTTAACAGAAAGTTGAACCAGAAAGTTTCAACCAGAAAAGTGGAAGATGTCACAGACAGAAAGTTGAACCAGCAAGTAACCTACAGAAAAGCACGTCAACCAGAAAGTGTCTAAACAGTGTTCAACCAGAAAAACACTTCAACCAGAAAATGTCTAAACAGTGTTCAACCAGAAAAACACTTCAACCAGAAAATGTCTAAACAGTGTTCAACCAGAAAAACACTTCAACCAGAAAATGTCTAACCAGTGTTCTACCAGAAAGGCATTAAGACCAGAAAGGACATAACCAGAAGGCTTGAAGCAAAACAGTAAGAGCTGAACCAAACCTGTCTGTGAGGCATTAAAATCCATACATTGAGAATTGGAAATAAAATCACTGATTGACGTGAAGAAGGAAAGTAATCACAGATGATCTGCTTCCCATTCATAGAAGATTCAATCAACGACTTTACAAGGAAAGAAGAGATATGATTGATTGGTAATCCACAAATCAAATCACGCCAATCAACAAACGGCTAGAATCTCAAATTCAGAGCCTATATATGTTTGAAGTTTTAAAGTCTGAAGAATATACGCAAGAGCTACATTACAGAAATACATTCAAGCAATCCTTTCTTTCATCAGACAAAAGCTTCAAACCGTTCGTGATCGAAATCACATCAACCCAACCTCGATTCAAGTCTGTCTTATCGAGAGAAGAAGGAGATCTTTACTAGCTAGTAGTCTTCTAGTGGATTAACGTGAAGATAACCTGTTTACAGTAGTTTTCTGTAAGTTGTAAAGGGACACGACCCTTACTCGTGCATAAGTTTCAATAAGGTTTGTAATTGAAACTTGTGGCTCGTTCTCAGCGAGTATAAATAAGAAGAGTGTCCTAGTAGTGGATATCTAATCCAGTTTGGATTAGACCGTGGACGTAGGGGGTTTCCCGAACCACGTAAAATAACTGCGTTATTTACATTCTGCTTTTATTTTCAGTTGTTTTTATTCATTATCTGTCATATACATTCAAGCTGCATTTCTTAATCAATTCTCTAAATACTTGGTTAAGTTCTCTAAAGATTTTCTTAACAAGAGCACCGACTAAATCCACCATTATTCCGCACACGATACACTGTTAGAGTTTAAGCTTAATCTTACTCTCTGCTTTGTATAACTCACTTGAGAGATTTTACTTGGACAGAACAAGATCAATTAGTAAATCAATCTGGTCTATCATCTTGAGCAATCTGTAATTCAGAAAGCTTACATCTCTCTGATTAAATTAGTCAAGTAAACTGAAAAGTTTGCATTTGGTGTATTCCCCCCCCCCCCATACACCAAACCTTGCTCTTTCGGGACCAACAAGTGGTATCAGAGCGGTGGTTCAAACTGACAATTGTTTTGTTTTCACAAGGTTAATACCTGCGTGGTCTACTTGTATAGATCTAGAAAATCTTTTTCATCATATGCATCCTATCTGTCATTATGGAATCATCTGTTATCAGGGCATGCGAAGAATTCTCCATCCAAGGTTACAGAGAGTGGAGTTTCAGAATCAAGATGTGTCTCAAAGCTCATCACTGCTTGATGTGGAAAGTAATTAAGGAAGGACCTCTAGCCATTACTGAAGAAACTACTCGCATTACTGAGACAGGTGCAGTTAAAGAAACTGTACTAAAAGATCCCAGAAAGTACACCTCAGAAGAAAGAAGAGAAGCAAATCTAGATGATTTTGCTAAAGGAGTTATTTCCAGTACTGTAAAAGGAGTCCATCTGGCTAAGATCCAAGATCTTGATACAGCCAAAGAAATGTGGGAAGCTCTAAGGGATCTCAGTCTAGGTTCTGAAGCAATGATTGAGAACAAGCTGTCTCTAGCATGTAACAAGTTTGATGAATTCAAAATGAAACCTGGAGAAACCATCGAGTAGATGAAGAACAGGTTCATTGAAGTACTGCTTGAAGTCTCTGCTTTCAAAAAGAATAAGTACACACAGAGATAGAAGAATCTCAAGATTCTGAGAGCTCTACCGACAAGCTGGGAAATTTATTCAGCTATGCAACCTCTACGTGCTGATTTTAATGATCTATCTGTAGAAGCACTTTTTGATTATCTAGTTGTCCATGAATGTGACATCAGAAGGATTCACGGACCAGATTACTCTTCCAGCAAGAAGAGCGAGAATAGCTCAAAGAAGGAGAAAGAGACTGCCTTCAAAGCGAAGTGCAAAACAGATGAATCAGCATCATCTGCTACACCAGCAGAAGGAGGATATGATAAGTTACTCAAAGAATTCTCTATGATTGCAAAGAGAATGGACAAGATGGAAGTCAGATCAAGAAAGTATCGCAGGTTCTACAAAGACAACAAGAGTAGATACCAGAAGAACAAAGAAGCAGAACGATCTGATGACAAAATAGAAAGTAGAGGTAATAGTAAAATCACTAATCCTACTGACTATACTTGTTATAGTTGTGGGAGAACAGGTCATTTCAAAACCGATTGCCCAGACTTATCTAAAAGTCAAAGAGAAGAACTACGAGCTAAGAGGGACATAAAGCTAAAAGCTCAACGTAAAGCCATGATAGCAGAAGAAGAAGATTCTAGCTCAAGTCATCTATCTGATAGTTCAACAGAAGATGATGAAGCATTCTTTGCCAAAGAAGAAGAAGACTGGGATGAATGCTATGCAGGTCTAGACAACGGTCTAGATGATGTAGAGGTACAATCCTGCAACTCTAACTCTTCAAATAATACAGATCTGGAACAGGAAATAGAAGATAAAGATGAATACTCTTGGGATGAAGTCAATGACATGTTCAATAGCTACTCGAGCATCAAGAGATTATTCAAAGAAGTAGTTGAAGAGAATGAAAGGATGAAGAAGACAGAATAGATACTGAATACAGCTAATACACAGTTCGCTGTTCAAATTGCTGATCTGGAAGAACAGATTAAAGGAAAAGACAATGAGATTCATTCACTAAATTCTAAGGTCAAGGATCTCATTACAAGAAACAATGTTGCTGAAGAGAAGATAAAGAAAGGGAAGGAAATGATATACAAGAGTGATGAACATGCCAAGCTGTTAATCAACATTCAACAACAGGGTACATCTGGATTAGGATATCCAGGTCATTCAGAGAAATCCTCTAGCACCATGAAATTCGTGCCAGAAAGGAAACAAATTCCAGATCAGGTGATAAACCTCAGAAACAAGAAAGAACAACCACAGAAGATGATGGTGAAACAGACCAGCAACAGACAGTTCCATCAAGTAAAGGAACAACCAGCAGGTTACACAGAAAGGGTTCACAAAAAGAATGTCAACAGGACATTACCCAACCAGAATGTCAACAGGACAACATCTACAAATAAAGGATTGAAGAATGATGAAATAAAGAGATACCATCCATCTATATTTCATTCTGTATCAAAAGTTGATAATGATGGAAATATTATTACTTGTTATATTGCTGTCCCCAACCCAAAAATGTTCTGGATTCAAAAGGGAACATTTGCTAATATCCAAGCACCCAAATATTGAAGGGTAGCTAAGTGTATTTAATTACAGGATCAGAAGACTGCAAGAAGGAATAAAATAGCAAAAGGAGCAATCTGGATAATAGATAGTGGCTGTTCAAAACACATGACGTGTGACAAGAACCTACTACATAGAGAAACCAGGACCTCATGTCACTTTAGGATGTAATTCAAAAGGATATACCAGAGGATATGGAAACATAAAAGTAGGCAAGACCACCATCACAAACGTATCATACGTTGAAGGACTTAGCCACAATCTATTCTCTGTAAGTCAGTTCTGTACCAATGGTAATCAGATTGTTTTTGATGCTAACAATTGTTTGGTTAAGAACAAGGAAGGAGATGAGATACTCCTCACCGGGAAATTGCAGGATAGATTATACATTGTGCAATGGGACAACCAGATTGAGACATGTCTAGTCACTAAGACAGTTTCAGAAACTAGTTTGCTGTGGCATAAACGATTAAGCCATCTCAATTTCAAGTCAATCAATAAGATTGCACGAGAGAAACTAGTTGAAGGACTGCCAGATCAAATATATGACAAGAATCACATCTGTGAAGCATGTCAAGCTGGAAAACAAACCAGATCATCATTTTCTAGCAAATCTGCTCAGTCCTCTACCAGAATCTTAGAGTTCCTACATTTAGACTTATTTGGTCCAGTTAAGCCATTAAGTATAAAATACACTCTGGTCATCATTGATGATTATTCAAGATTCACATGGGTAATCTTCTTATATAAGAAGAAAGAGACATTGGAAAAGCTGCCAAACTTCCTCAACAAAATCACCAAGAAAAAGGAACTCTCTGTTACAACTATCAGAACAGATCGTGGTACAGAATTCCTAAACCAGAAGATTGAGGATTAATGCAACCAGATGGGAATTACACATCAGACATCTGCAGCCAGAACATCTCAACAGAATGGGGTAGTTGAAAGAAGAAACAGATCGTTAAAGGAAGCAGCTCGTACTATGCTTAATGCAACCAAATTACCTAAGAAATTTTGGGCAGAAGCAATCTCTACAGCTTGCTATACACAGAATAGAGCTGTTGTTACCATCAGACATGGAAAGACACCATACGAAGTTTGGAACAACAGAAAGCCCAGAATACATTACTTCCGTACTTTTGGTTGTTTATGTTACATCCATAATAATGGGAAATCACAGTTGAAAACCTTTGATAGCAAAGCTGATCCTGGAATATTCTTAGGATATTCTGAAGTTAGTAAAGCTTATAGGGTTTACAACAAGAAGACTCATATTGTGGAGGTAACACCTCATATTGTCTTTGATGAATCATTTGTCACTGACAGAGAGTTGAGTGTTGATCAAACACAAGGCCAGAACAAAGGAGAGAAACCAGAAGGAATTCTGCTAGAAGATATTCTAATCTGGAATACAACAGATGATAATGATATTGATGTTCCATCTAATGCTGGAGTAATAAGCTCACAGCAAGGGGGAACAGAGCACATCATTCTGGACCTTGATAGGCCAATAACTCAACCAGAAGGTAATCAACCAGAAGAAGTAGATAACAATGAGCAAAATTATGATCAACCAGAAGAATCAAGAGATACAAATGGTTGGAACAATAATCAAGAAATTGAAGAACCAGATGTTGACAATCCTTTTCAAACATCTCATCCAGAATTTGAAGACCCAACAAATGAACCAGAACCTGAGATATCAGATGAAGAAATGACCAGCAGGAGGAGATGGATACAGGATAATCATCCTCCTGGACAGATTGTTGGGAACCCAAGTGATAGAGTAAGAACTAGGAGAATGCATGGAGAGAGTACACTTCTTAGTTGCTATCTATCACGTGCTGAACCTTCTGACACTCATGAAGCACTCAGAGACTCAGACTGGGTAATAGCTATGCAAGAAGAACTCAACGAGTTCAAAAGAAACCAAGTCTGGTATCTGGTAGATAGACCAAAACATCAGGGAGTGATAGGTGTCAAATGGGTATTCAAAAACAAACGAGACAAGAACGGAGAAGTAGTCAGAAACAAGGCTAGACTTGTTGCAAAGGGATACAATCAACAGGAAGGTATCGACTTTGATGAGACCTTTGCACCTGTGGCCAGATTGGAAGCAATCAGACTATTTCTAGCATATGCTGCACACAAAAGATTTAAAGTATACCAGATGGATGTTAAAAGTGCATTTCTAAATGGTATACTCGAAGAAGAAGTATATGTTGAGCAGCCACATGGTTTTAAAGAAGAGAACCCTGACCAGAGAGTATATAGACTAGCTAAAGCAGTCTATGGATTGAAACAGGCACCCAGAGCGTGGTATGAAACATTGTCAACATTCCTACTGGAATCAGGCTTCAGAAGGGGTTCTGTTGACAAGACACTGTTCGTTATCAAAGTCAAAGAACACATTCTGTTGGTCCAGATATATGTCGATGACATAATCTTTGGATCACAATCTCCCTATCTGTGTGACAAATTTGCAGAACTAATGAAGAACAAATACCAAATGTCCATGATGGGTGAGATGAATTTCTTTCTAGGTCTGCAGGTAAAGCAACTACCAGATGGTATCTTTGTTAATCAAGCAAAGTACATCAACGATCTGCTAGTCAAGTTTGGAATGAAAGACAGCAGAGCAGTTAAAATTCCAATGCAATCAAATGGGAAGATAGATCCAGACCCAGAAGGAAAACCAGCAAACATTACACAATATAGAGGAATTATTGGCTCTCTGTTATATCTTACAGCAAGTCGTCCAGATATCACCTATGCAGTTGGAGTTTGCACCAGATATCAAGCCAATCCTAAAAAATCACATATGGAAGCTACCAAAAAGATACTTAGATACCTTAAGGGAACAGCTCACATTGGTCTCTGGTATTCACAAGATGATAACTTTGAGCTTACAGGCTATTCTGATTCAGATTATGCAGGATGCAAACTGGACAGAAAGTCTACTTCTGGAACGTGTCAATTTCTTGGAAACAAGTTGATATCTTGGTTTTCAAAGAAACAGACATCTGTTGCTACATCAACCACAGAAGCAAAATATATGGCTGCTGGAAGCTGTTGTGCACAGATCCTATGGTTGAAACAGCAACTAAGAGATTATGAGATTGAAGTAAATGAGATACCTATATTCTGTGACAGCTCAAGTGCTATAGCTATAACACAGAATCCAGTACTTCACACAAGATGCAAACATGTCGATGTAAGACATCATTTTATCAGAGATCATGTAGAAAGAAAGCATATCAAGATCGAGAAGATTCATACAAATATCCAACGTGCTGATATTTTAACTAAAGCCTTACCAGAAGAAAGGTTTAAGATGCTATGTGGTAAACTTGGATTACTCAGTCTAGATGAAGAACAACAGAAGGTCACCAGAGAGTTGTCAACAGAAGGTCTTCAGATAGTTGTCAACAGAAGGTCACCAGAGAGTTGTCAACAGAAGGTTACTAGATAGTTGACAACAGAAAGCCAACAGAAGATTGACATCAGAAAGTTACCAGAATATTCACAATGCCTAATCTGAAGAAAGTGACACGTGGAATCTATATCTTAATTACTAAGTCAAGGGGGAATTTTCTATGAATCGGAAGCGTCTTAAGAGACATGGCGTCACTCCGTACAATCAACACCCGAGATTACAGTCTGAAAAAGTAACCTTTTTGATCTAGATTTACTAAAATCTTTATCTTAAATGAAGATTAGCCCACCTTTGGGAACTGTGATCGAGAAAATCCCTGCGAGAACAGGAAAAAGGAAAGTTGCACTGGAGGAAAAGATATGCACGCGCTCTCCTACAACCCTACGATCTAGAACGTATATCACACGCAAGAAAAAGCGGCAAAATAAAAAGGAAGAAGCGGGAAAATCTAAAAAGGGAAGATATTCAGCCTATCTTTTACTTATTTACCGCCTTAATCCTTCCATATTCTTTGTTATATATATGCCATATACATCTCAGATCTGTTCACCTTCACTTCATCGCACTGAGCACTACTCTCTCCAAGCACTTAAGAATTTCCCAAAAATTTCTGCAAATCTCTTTTCAAAATATCTTGTGTCTTGATCATGGCACCCCAAATTTCTCTATTTCTCCAACATGTTGCCGAGGTTCAGAGGTTTCTTTCGCCTGAACCATACGCTGTATTAGACACCCATGGATTTCGAAAACTTGAAGAAATCTTTGCCATGGTTACACGCTGCAAAGGTCTTAAGTTTATCATATTTTATATCCGCAATCTTACTATATGTATTGATTTACATAGACTGTCAAATATGCTCTCCTCTCTAAGTTACTGTTCATGTGAGAATATTCATATGCGTTCATATAAACTGATGAATATATATATATTTGTATTGAATGTTCTTATGATGTTAGGGTTCTGCAATATTGTCACTTCACATCCAAACATGTTCTTGGCAAAGCAAGTTGCCACATTTTATCTGACATGGCAGAATGATAAGCACGGGTTTGAAGCAAATGTACTGATGCCAATTGGTGACAGAACCAGCAAAACTCCCTACAACGTCATCCAAATGATCAACCAGGCATATCGGCTGAAGGACGAAGGACTAAGTTTGGATGACATCACTCCTCAACAACTGCAAGAGGCAGTGGAGATCATGATGGTGATACCAATCTCCTACACTGGAAGAATGTTCCAAAGAGCTCTACTTCAACCAGGATTCAAATTACTTCTTGAACTGGTTCAGAGGATTTTTCTTAATCACAATGGGTCGTATGATCAAGTGACTCCGGAGAAATTCAGAATTCTCACTGCTGTTGTACTCAATCTTCGAGTCAACTGGAGCAGAATCTTGTTTGAGCTGATGGCTAAGGAAGCCAAATTGGTCACCTACACCAAGGGTAGCGGAGGCAGAGGAACTTCAGTAGAAGTTAAGAGGAATCTCAGACATTCCACCAAAGTCAGTCTGATGATTGAAAGATACTTCAAACAGCAAGTCTGGGAAGATGCTGTGGAATTCAACACCAGTCTCTCCATCCCCAAGGACCAACACCAGCTGGAAATGTCATTGGGACTAGCACCACAATTTTTCAATAAGATAACTGATGAAGTACACCGTGAAGCAGCACTGGAAATGGGTAGCTCTAACCCTACTTGGATGCCACCTTCTAAAGGTTTTGAGAAGCAGAAGGGAAAATCCACCAAGGAGAAAGTTGTGAAAGAAAAGACTACTCGCAAGACTTCCGTCAAGCGAGGTAGCTCTGTTGAGACAGAAACATCAGCTTCACAACCAAAGCAGAAGAAACGCAGATTACAGAAGGTTCAAGAATCATCACCACCACCAGAAGCAACAGCAGAACAGTCTGATGTGCCAGAACAACCACCAACAGAACAAGATGAAGAAGCACCACAGGAAGCAGCAGAACAATCAGAGATTCCAGCAGCTGAGGTGGAACCAGAAACAAGTCATATTCCACATCAGGAGAAAGACTTTTCTCCTGCCAGAACAGCTACACCTTCTCCAAACAGAACAAGATTGATTAGATAGTCGATCTGAACTGACACCTTGAGCAATCTGTAATACAGAAAGCTTAAATCTCTCTTATTAAATTAATCAAGTAAACTAAAAAGTTTGTATTTGGTGTATTCCCCCCCCCCATACACCAAACCTTGCTCTTTCGGGACCAACACTAAGTCTATATAATTGCATGATCGAAGAACTGCAGGAAGAGGACAAGTTGCAAAAGGAATTATCTGGATTATTGATAGTGGATGTCCGAAGCATATGACATGCGACAAGAACTCTCTATCAGACTATGTGGAAAGAGAAGGACCACAAGTAACCTTTGGTTGTAACTCAAAAGGTTTTACCAGAGGATATGGTAATATCAAGATTGGCAAGACCACCATCACAAATGTATCTTATGTTGAAGGTCTTAGTCATAATCTGTTTTCTATTAGCCAATTTTGCACAAATGAAAATCAAATTATTTTTTATGCTAATAACTGTTTTGTGAAAAATAAGGAAGGAGATGAAATTCTTCTTACCGGGAAATTGCAGGACATGTTGTATATTGTGCAATGAACAAACCAAACCGAGACATGTCTGGTTATGGCACAAGCAACTTAGTAATCTCAATTTCAAGTCAATAAATAAGATTGCAAGAGATAAGCTAGTCGAAGGACTACCAGAACAAGTATATGACAAAGATCATATTTGTGAAGCATGCCAAGTTGAAAAACAGATCAAGTCATCCTTTACCAGCAAAGCAGCTTACTCATCTTCTAGACAAGCCATTAAGTATAAATGGAAGGAAGTACACTCTTGTTATCATCGATGATTACTCAAGTTTCACTTGGGTCATCTTTCTGTTTAAGAAGAAAGAAACATTGGAGAAGCTGCCAAACTTCCTCAACAAGATCACCAAGCAAAAAGAAACCTCTGTTGTGACAATCAGAACTGATCGAGGGACAAAGTTTCTAAACCAGAAGATTGAGAAATATTGCAACCAGATGGGCATAACTTACCAAACATCTGCTGCAAGAATACCTCAACAGAATGGAGTAGTTGAGAGGTGAAACAAATCTTTAAATGAACAGCTCGTACAATGCCAACTGCCACCAGATTACCTGAGAAGTTTTGGTTAGAAGCCATCTACACGGCCTGTTACACACAGAACAAATCGGTGATAACTCTCAGACATGGGAAAACACCATACGACATCTAGAACGATAGAAAGCCCATGATACATTCATAATAATGGAAAATCTCAATAGAAAACCTTTGATAGCAAAGCTGACCCTGGAATATATCTAGGATATTCTGATGTTAGCAGGGCTTATAGGGTTTACAATAAGAAAACTCATGTTGTGGAGGTAACACATCATTTTGTAGTTGACGAAGCTATTCTTGAGTATAGTGAAACAAGTGACGAACAGGTTCACAATTAGATAAATTGTAGGAAATTAGAAGGAATATTACTTGAAGATATCCTGATCTGGAATTCTACAAGAGAGGATGAGATTGATGTTCAACCTATTGCTGAGACCAGTACATAGTAAGGGGGAACTACTCACATCGATCTGGACCAAACCAAATCGATCCCAGAAGATGGTGAACCAGTGGAAGTAGATAATTCCGAAACTTCTCAAAATCAACCGGATGAATCAAGAGACATTAATAGTTGGAACAAAAATCGAAGGACCAGAAGAGGAAAATCCTTTCCAAGAAACTTCAACAACCCACCCTGAATTTGAGGAACCAACAGAGGAGCCAGAACCTGAGATATCAGAAGAAGAGATGTCTAGTATAAGGAGATGGATACAAGAACACCATCCTCCAGATTAGATTGTTGGGAACCTATCAGATCGTGTGAAGACCAAGAGGATGCATGGAGAGAGTGCACTTCTAAGTTGATATCTATCTCGTGTTGAACCATCAGATGCATATGAAGCACTACAAAATGCAGATTGGGTTATAGCCATGCAAGAAGAACTCAATGAGTTTAAAAGAAACTGTGTCTGGTATCTTGTAGACAGACCAAGACACCAGGGATTTATCGGTGTTAAAAATGGTGAAGTTGTCAGAAACAAAGTCATATTAGATGAAAAAGGTTACCATCAACAAGAAGGCATGGATTTCGATGAAACATTCGCACCAGTTTCCAGATTGGAAGCAATCAGACTATTCTTAGAATATGCAGCATACAAGAGATTCAAGGTATACCAGATGGATGTCAAGAGCACATTCTTGAATGGTATTCTTGAAGAAGAAGTGTATGTAGAACAACCACCTGGTTTTGAAGATGGCAATCCAGACCAGAAGGTGTATAGATTAGCCAGAGTTGTTTTTGGATTGATACATTATCATCATTTCTGTTGGAATCAGGATTCAGAAGAGGTTCTGTTGACAAGAAATTGTTCATAATCAAAGTCAAAGAACATATTCTTTTAGTGCAAATATACGTTGATGATATGATTTTTGGATCTCAATCTGGTTATCTATGTAACATTTTCTGAACTTATGAATAATAAATATAAAATGTCCATGATGGGCGACATGAATTTCTTTCTAGGTTTGCAGGTGAAGTAGGTACCAAATGGTATATTCGTTAATCAAGCGAAGTACATGAATGATCTGATCACCAAATTTGGAGTTAAAGATAATAAACATGTCAAGATTCAAATGCAAACCAATGGGAAAATAGATCCTAACCCAAAAGGAAAACCAAAAAATATAACTCTATATAGGGGTATAATTGGTTCTTTACTATACTTAACTGCTAGTCGACCTGACATTACTTTTGCAGTTGGAGTATGTGATAGATACCAGACTAACCCCAAGGAGTCACATATGGAAGCAGCCAAGAAAATCTATCTCAAAGGAACAACACAGATTTTATTATGGTATCCATGTGAGTACTACTTTGAGTTAACATGTTATTCAGATTCAGATTATGCTGGATGCAAGTTGGACAGAAAGTCAACATTTGGAACCTATCAGTTTCTTGGAAACAAGCTGTTCTCTTTGTTTTCAAAGAAACAAATATTTGTTGCTACATCAACAACTGAGGCATAATATATGGCCGCTGGAAGTTGTTGCACACAGATACTCTGGTTAAAACATCAATTTAAGGACTACGAGATCGATGTCAAGGAAATACTTATATTTTGTGACAGCTCGATTGCTCTTGCTATAACGCAAAATCTAATTCTATACACAAGGTGCAAACATGTTGATGTGAGACATCACTTTATAAGAGATCATGTAGAGAGAAAGCATGTCTAGATCGAGAACATACACTTTGGAAACATTGATCGAGGAATATCCCTGCCAAAAGAAGAAAAGGAAAGTTGCAATGGTTAGAAAGATTTACACACTCCATCTTACAACCCTAGGATCCAGCGCATGTATCAAACGCGGCACAAGGTGGCAAAAGAAAAGCTGAAGCGGGAAAATCTAAAAAGGGAGACTTTCATCTTAACCTTAAACATCTTATGGCTTTCATCTCAGCCGTTGAATTATTTCTTATATATATGTGTCGTACGTGACCTTAACTGTTCACCTTCACTTTCACTACACTGCGCACTACATCTCTTCTTAGCACTTTGGCATTTCCGGAATTCTAAAACTACCTTCAAAAGTATTTTAAATCTCAATCTCTTTTGAACAATGGCACCACAATCATCCTTGTTTTTACAACACGTTGCTGAGGTTCAGAAATTTCTTTATCCTGAAACATTCGCTATTTATGAAACCCATGGCTTCCAAAAGCTGGAAGAAATCTTCACCATTGTTAAGCGCTGCAAAGATTTTTTCATTGATTATAGCCTATAAACTGCTAAGTATGCTTATAGGGCTTACTGTGAGATTGGTTTCTGAAAACATGTTTAGACTCTGTTAAGATATTTTTTAGTACATATTGAATTCAAGATTATTGGCAATATATATATATATCTATGTTCTTAATGTTCTTATTCATAACTGTGATATGGGATATATGTTGCTAATATGGCTGATGATTATATGTTATTCATTGCTGGATTTCTATTCTTGTAGGTTTCCATAATATTATAACTGCTCATCCCAATATGTATTTGGCCAAACAAACTGCTACCTTCTATCTTACATGGTACGATGAGAATGATGGCCATGAGGCAAATGTGTTGATGCCTATTCGTGATAGGACTAGCAAGACCACTTATGATGTCATAGCCATGATCAATCAAGCCTACAGACTGAAGGATGAAGGTATGGACCTTGCTGAGATCACTTCTGAACAGCTTCAGGAAGTTGTGGAACAAGTGATGGTGATACCTATATCATTAACTGGAAGGATGTCCCAGAGAGCACTGCTACAACTAGGCTAAAAGCTGGTGTTCGAGTTTGTCCAGCGCATCTTCATGACATACAGTACGACCAAGTTACCCCAGAAAAGTTTAGAATATTGACTGCAGTGGTTCTAAACTTAAAAGTAAATTGGAGTAGGATACTTTTTGACTTGCTGGCGAAGGAAGCAAGATTTGTGAAGTGGAACAGAGATGCCAAGGGCAATGCTGTGTCTGTGGAAGTAAGGAGGAATTTGAAGCATTCTACCAAAATCAGTTTCATGGTGGAAATGTTTCAAGCAACAGGTATGGGAAAATGCAGTGGAGTTCAATTCCAGATTGACCATTCCCAAGGATCAACATCAGATCGAGATGTCCCTGGGAATCACTCCTGCACTGATGGAGTCCATCTCCAAGCGCTGATGGAAACGGGTAGTTCAAATCCCATCTGGGTGCCAACCTCCAAAAGGATAGAGAAGAAGGAGAAAGCACCCAAGGAGAAGGTGCAAAAGGAGAAGGCCCAAAGAAAACCACCTGCCAAGAGGGCCAGTTCAATTGACACTGACTCATCCACAACCACTCAACAACCAAAACAGAAAAGAAGGAGGTTGAGGAAAGTTCATGAATCTCCACCACCAGCTGAAGAGTCTCACCCAGAGACAGCCACTCACCAAACTGAGGAAACTTTCCAACCAGTAGAGGAAGGCCAACTGGCCACTGAGACCCCTTAGTTTGTCAAGCCAGAGTCTAGCTATGACCCCAACCAAGGGTAAAGACTTCTCCCCAGCCAGAACAATTACTCCCTCACCAGATCGTATGCAGAGAATCAGTGAGGAGGAGGAAGAGGAAGAAGAGATGGATGAAGAGGAAGAGAAGAAGAAGCAGGCTGCAGAGGTGATTCAGTTGCTGGAGAATGAGGCAGATCACTCTGTGCTCAATGATTTTCCAAGAATCAATCTGCTTCCTGAGAGCTATGGAGCAGCTAAGAAAGTCAAGCTATACTTACTTAAGGACAGTGAGTATTACATTTTTGATGCCTTACTTCAAACCAGATCTATAGAAGAGTTGAAGAAAGAAGAAGCTTCACTACTGAGTCTACTCCAAGCTAATACAGTTGGAGAAGTACGGGCAGAATACCACCAACTGATACTCGCAATCATGAAACATGAGGCCAGATTGCTGAAAATTGATCTCAAATCCTTCTATTGTGATATAATGAATTTTTATACAAGTGTGAAGGAGGTGACCAGACTGAGCAGCCCAGCACATCTAGTGCAGCAAGTCCACAAGAGAAAGCAGATCAACCACCACCAGAACAACCAACCACAGAGACAGAGAAGCCAAAGCAAAAGAAGAAGAAGACTCCCGTCATCAACCTGGACCCCATTGATGAAGAACTAGCGGGACTATCGATTGAGGAAGAGCCCACTAATGAAATTTATACTCGTGGAGTTGCTCAAAAATTGAAGAAGGCTGTCAGATTCTATGATTTGGAAGAACTTCTGGAGAGAGAGACCAAGTCCTTCAACAACTTCCAGATTGATAAGTTGATCACTTTAAGAGTTCAAGACCAGATGACAAATACATGCAACACCATTCAAGAGAAAGCTACACAAGTCCTTGCTGATTTCAGCTAGCATCAGAAGGACTATGTGAACGACATGGACATTGATTTGCACTGCAAGCTACGAGAGAAAGCCAAAGAGCTTAACAAAAAGATCGACGATGATAGGGCAGCTGCTGAAGCAGCAAGAGAGAAGTCAGACCAGAAGCTGGAGTCTGTGGACAAGCAAGTCCAGACTATCTAGGCTTTGGTCACAGACATGCTGGCCAAGGAAAAAGAACGAATTAATGAAGTTGTCAAGATTCAATCTGCTACTATTACTTCTGAGGTCAAGGAAGCCACCATACTGGAAATTCATGCACAACTTGTTGTCTTTGAAAAAGAGAAGTTCGTGGATATCACGAAGGACAACCAGGTTAAAGTTTTCGATGATCTGCTCTATCCTAATCCGACTGAGTATGAAAATTAGAACACCAGATTCACAAAAGTGGAAGAAAACCAAGAAACATATGATGCTACTCTCTCCACCATGAACAACCTCTTAGAAAATAAGCTTAATGCCACTGATTAGAACTTCAATTTCTTCCTGAACATTAAAGTTGATGCAGAACAGAAGCTAGAAGAAATGAAAACAGAGATCGACTCCCTTTGCATGCTCATCAAGACTACATTTGCTAATGTCGAAAAGGGGGAAATGAGGTCTGATAAAAGGAGGCAAGGGAGGAAAAGGAAAAGATGGAATTGATAAGGGTGAACCAGATCAAGGAGGAGATGGAGAAGGAGCTCAAAATGTTGAACCAGTCCAACAGGTCACGGAGAAGCCTTACACTCCACCACAAGCTAATCCAACAATTGAGACATCACAACAACAAGAACAACAACAACAACAAGCAGCACGACACAAGGGAAAGAAACCCATTGATGAAGGGGACCAAATTGCTAAGCTACTACTGTTTGGAGTAAGCAGTGAACAAGCATGTGACCTAATTTTTAGGGCACAATTCTATAAGGAACAAGCTGATCGAGAGAGAAAGCTGGCAGAACAGGAGGCCAGAGAAAATCATACCAGACACCTTTCTCTCCATCTTCAACAGAACGTTCTCAACAATCATCTCAGTCCAATACCCAATCAAAGAAGAAAAAGAAGAAGTCCTTCACTGCATGGAATCTTTCACTACAGAAGAAGACGACCAAGGATATTTGGGTACCAGAAGCAGATCAAAAGGATTGGGATCTGATAAAGCAAGGATTCATTCTGAACAAATACTTCTTGAAGGAACCTACATACTCATAATCCACTCCAGATGATGACTTCAATCGTTACATGGACAACTTTGCAGAGAAAGAACTGATACATAGGATAAAAAAACATACATTCTTAACTACATCAATCAAGTGGCCAAGATTAAGGGCTACAAGATTGATAACCATGACCCAAACTACGCCAGAGTAAGGGATGGTATTTATGAGAGTGTCCAGCTTACTTTTGATGCACAATGTGAGAAGATGAATAATGGAGGAGCTGGCAGATGGTTTACTTAGTTTCTTTATTTCTTTTCCATCTGATGTATTTGGTCTTATTTGGTTTTGGAACACTCTTTGTAATCCACTCTGATATTTTCTTGATATATATATTCATGTAGGTTATCTGATGACAAAGTCTCATTGTGTTGGATCGGGAGCGCCCATCAGAATTGACATACTGGCCCCACACACCAACACTTTCTTTCCCAACCTGCTTTGTCCTCACTGACAGGCTGACCCAGGACACTTCCCAGTAGGTCACCCATCATAGTATTGCTCCAAGCCAAGCACGCTTAACCTTGGAGTTTCTACTAAGGGGTCACCTGAAAAGATGATGCACCATGTTGGTATGAGTAGTACTAATCAATTCATTTAACCTCTCGTCAACAATGGTAGTGCAGGCCCTTTTCGACTGAGGCAGGCCGCACTCCCATAAGTTCTCTCGGGTACGATACACGGAGGACCCCCCCTCCGGGAGGTGCTGGAGTCCACATCCCAACACATTGTCCAGAACCAAATTAAAGATTAAGTTCGTTATACTTTATAACGTTCTCTTAAACCCTTCTGGTTATTTAAAACCAGATCATGCTTTATTATGGTTATTTGTAAAGTGTGCTTTCAACATCATCAAAAAGGGGGAAATTATTCGGAACCCCACAATATTTAGGTTTGATGATGTTCTCTCGAAACACACTTGGATTTAATTCCGTTTGCTACTTTGTAATCTGTTCTACTTGTACTAGCTCACTGTCATATAAAATGAATCTGATAGAGAACATGATTTGTGATCAGACAACAACAGACTACAAGCAAGCAGATGATCTAATCGATGGCCACTCGATCTGGTTCATGAGATATCCTTCACAGAGATTGCAACCATGCTTTGGAGCATTTTGTTGAAACAGATTGATGTTGGACCAGATCGATGTCAATCTGCTATGACCAGATCGTTACCATAAAGTGAACCAGCCTAGACCAGATCAACCCAGTCATCTGACATTCGATTATATGTCGAGATGTACTTATGTGAATCCAAATCATCTTGCCACATCAGCAGATCTTACGAAGATGGAATCTTATCTTTTGGAGATCAAGTTTAGAAGGAGAATCAATCAATGTGCGAAGATGGAAAGAAGCATCAATCTCGATCTGCTTTCCATATTTCAAGGGATTGGTCAACTTTTCACACAAGGGAAGATGTTATATTCTGGGATACAAATTTCTTATTGGCAATCAACATTTACTTCAAGCCAATCAAGACCAACGGTTAGAATTTCTGTTGGGAACCCCACAAATAAAATTAAGTTTTGATGATGTTCTCTCGAAAACACACTTTGATTTATTCATGTTCTGTGTTACCTCGATCTGCTCTCTATATGTAACAGGGCACTAATATATAAAATGTATATGATAGGAGAACTGATCCCCATGCTGTCTTCAAAATGACTTATTTTGTAAAGGATTTCATCCTATAAAAGTCATTATGTATTCTCTTAGTCAAAAGGACCAGAACCTTAAACAGACAAAAACAAGCAGAAAGATTCAACAGAACAATCATCTCTTTTCACCAGAACACTCAGCAAAATCAACCCACCTCGAAGTAAAATTGTATTGACCAGATCAAGTTGGACTAGATCAACTTCAACCAGATCGAGTTGGACCAGATCAATCTCAACCAGATCGAGTTGGACCAGACCAATCTCAACCAGATCGAGTTGGACCAGACCAATCTGAACCAGATCGAGTTGGACTAGATCAACTTCAACCAGATCGAGTTGGACCAGATCAACTTCAACCAGATCGAGTTGGACCTGATCAACTCCAACCAGATCAAGTTGGACCAGATCAACTTCAACCTGATTGAGTTGGACCAGATCAACTTCAAATATATAATGTAGGACCAGATCGATGTCAACTCGTGCTCGACCAGATCGACCTCGATCAGATCGACTTCGACCAGAATGCCTACAACCAGATCGACATTAAAAAATGCTGAAACCAGATGATATTGACTAATTGTTGATGGATCTCAAACACTAACCTACGCCTTTCATATCACAGAAGGAAGAGAATCAATCAAGACAAGAAGAAGGAAAGCAGTATCTGTCAAACGATCTGCTTACCATACCTAGAAGATTCTGTCAATCCCTTTAGAAGGCAAGAAGAGACAAATTAGGGATTCACTATCCTTGATTGGTAAAATCACATTAATTCCAAACCAATCAAGCTCAACGGTTAGAATTTCAAAATTTTGCACCTATAAAAGCTCGGAACAAAGACTGGCAGAAAGATGTGACACACATTTAAGAAGATAATCTACAAGCTGTTACTCTGCCCAGAAATCATCTCAACCATCGAAGCATTTACTGAGAGAAGATTTCTACTTACCAGATCGTGTTCCAAACTGTTCTTGATCGCAATCACACCTCGATTCAAGTCTGTCTTATCGAGAAAGAAAGAAGGAGATCTTTGCTAGCTAGTAGTTTTCTAGTGTATTAACATGAAGAGATCCTGTTACAGTTATTTCTGTAAGTTGTAAAGGGACACGACCCTTATTCGTGCATAAGTTTCGACCAGGTTGTGTCGGAAACTTGTGACTCGTTCTCAGCGAGTATAAATAAGAAGAGTATCCAAGTAGTGGATATCTAATCCAGTTTGGATTAGACCGTGGACGTAGGGGGTTTCCCGAACCACGTAAAATAACTGTGTTATTTATTTTTTGCATTTTATATTCCAATTGTTTTATTCACTAACTGTCACACTCATTCAAAACTGCATTCTTAATCAATCTGTTAAATATTTGCTTAAATTTTTGAAAAGGTTTTCTAAACAAAGAGCATTGACTAAGTCCACCATTATTCCGCACACAACGCTCTGCTAGAGAACAAGATCACTCTTGATCTCTGCCTAGTGTTATTCACTCGAGAGATTCTGTCTGGACAGAACAAGATCGATCTGTTAATCGATCTGGTCTGTCACCTATAGCGATTTGCTATACAGAAAGCTTAAATCTCTCGTATCTAATTAGTCAAGTAACCAGAAAGGTTTGTGTTTGGTGTATTCCCCCCCCCATACACAAAACCTTGCTCTTTCGGGACCAATAATTTCAAATGTAAATCTATGAAAAGTTTGTATTTGGTGTATTCCCCCCCCCATACACCAAACCTTGCTCTTTTGGGACCAACACCAGCGAACCTAAAATACGTATTTCTTGAGGAGAACGAGCAGAAGCCGGTGATTATCTAAGCTCATCTTACTGATAGCCAGCAGACTCAGTTGGTAGTTGTGCTGAAAAAGCACAAGCTCACTTTCGAATGGAGTCTAGCGCATATACGAGGTATCAGCCCGGCTATGTGCATGCATAAGATCTAGCTCACCGATGATGCACTCCCGAAGAGGGATGGACAGCGACTACTTAATCTCGTCCTAATGGAAGTCGGGAAGAAATAAATCCATAAGCTTCTAACTGAAGGGATTATCTATTCGATTGCCAATAGCGAATGGGTGAGTCCAATCCACGTCATTCCTAAGAAAGGTGGGATCACGGTGGCGATGAACGAGAAGAAGGAGCTTGTCCCTACCAGACCTGTCATCGGATGGAGGATGTGCATTGACTATAGAAAGCTCAATGCGGCTACAAGAAAGGATCACTTTCCTTTACCATTTATTGATTAGATGTTAGATAAACTGGTTGGTAATGATTATTTCTATTTTCTTGATGGTTTGACAGGTTATTATCAGATCGCGATCGACCCGGAGAATCAAGCGAAGATGGCTTTCACTAGCCCCTTCGGGACGTATGTTTTTCGGAGGATTCCATTTGGACTCTGCAATGCGCCAGGTACATTCCAGCGGTGTATGATGTCTATTTTCTCTGACATGATTAGCGATTTTGTTGAGGTATTTATGGATGATTTTTCTGTTTTTAGCTCTTCTTTTGATGACTGTCTTATTAAAATTGATCGTGTTCTTGATCGTTGTGTTGAAACTTGTCTTACTTTGAATTGGGAGAAGAGTCATTTTATGGTGCATAGTGGTATTGCTCTAGGACATGTTGTGTCGAGTAAGGGTATTGAGGTTGATAAGGCTAAGGTAGAGATGATTGAAAAATTACCTCCACCGACTGATGTTAAGGGAATTCGTAGTTTCTTAGGACATGCTGGTTTCTATCGTAGGTTTATTAAGGATTTCTCTAAGATTTGTCAGCCTCTTTGTCGTTTAGTTGCTTAGGATGTTGTCTTTAATTTTGATGTCGACTGTCTTACTGCATTTACCACTTTGAAGGAAACATTATGTAGTGCACCAGTGATTGTTGGTCCTGATTGGTCTGTCCCTTTTGAAATTATGTGTGATGCGTCTAACTCTACCTTGGGTGTTGTTTTGGGTCAACGTGTTGACAAGATGTTGCGTGTTATCTATTATGGTAGCTCTACTTTGAATCATGCTCAGATTAACTACACTAATACCGAAAAGGAGATGTTAGTTGTAGTATTTGCTCTTAATAAGTTTCGTGCTTACATTATAGGATCTAGAGTTATTATTTATAGTGATCATGTTGCATTGCGTTATTTGTTGACTAAGACTCAGGCGAAGCCTAGGTTGATTCGTTGGTTTTTGTTGTTGCAAGAGTTTGATGTTGAAATTCGTGATAGAAAAGGGAGTGAGAATGTCGTTACCGATCATCTCTCTCGTTTAGAGCATGTTTCCCCTCCTTCATCTCATGATTTTGTTACCGAATCTTTTCCTTATGAGCATGCTTATAGTGTTTCTCATGTGCCCTGGTTTGATGACATAGTTATTTATTTAGCTTGTGGCGAGTGAAGGTCTGACCTCACTTCCCAAGAAAGGAAGCATTTTCTCCATGTGTGCAGGCAGTACATTTGGGAAGACCCTTTCCTATTCAAGCTCGGAAAAGATGAGGTGATCCGGAGATGTATTGCGGAGGAGGAGCAACCGAAGCTGTTGGAGATGTGCCACCAAACTCATTATAGCGGTCACTTTCGAGGCCAAAAGACGGCGCAAAAGGTTCTCTAGTCAGGTTTATTTTGGCCAACTCTGTTTAGGGATGCACATGCTTATTACCTTTCTTGTGATAGATGTAAGAGAGTCAGTACTATTGGTCGTAGGAATGAGATGCCTCTTAATAATGTACTGGTAGTCGAAATTTTTGATGTGTGGGGTATTGATTTTATGGGACCTTTTCCTGAGGCTCCTGGGTACGAGTACATCTTGCTTGCAGTCAATTACGTGTCCAAGTGGGTTGAGACTATCCCCACTAGGACGTGTGATTCTCACGTTGTGCTTAAGTTTGTGCAGGAAAATATTCTATGCAAGTTTGGCTTCCCAGGTGCTATCATCAGCGATGGTGGAAAGCACTTTTGCAATAGATTATTCGAGAGGCTCATGAAGAAGAATGAGATCACCCATAAGATCGCGACACCCTATCATCCACAGACATCGGGCCAAGCCAAGACGAGTAATAAGCAAATCAAGAACATTTTGGAGAAGACAGTTCAACCATCTAGGAAGGATTGGGCTATTAAGTTGAATGATGCTCTATGGGCATATCAAACGGCGTACAAGAGCGTATTGGGGATGATTCTGTACCGCCTCGTGTATGGAAAAACGTGTCATCTACTAGTGGAAGTGGAGCACAAGGCCTATTGGGCGATCAAGGCCTCCAACTTCAATTTGCACAAGGCGGTAGAACATCGTTCTCTACAAATGTCGGAGCTGGACGAGTTGCAGAATGAGGCGTACGACAACGCTTGCATTTACAAGGACAAGGTGAAGGCTATTCATGATCGGAGAATTTTACATAAGGATTTGAAGCCCGGTATAAAGGTGCTACTCTTCAATTCCCGATTGAAGCTATTTCCCGAGAAATTAAAGTCTAGATGGAGCGGTCCGTTGGTGGTGGTACGGGGTGATAGAACTTACAAAGGAAGGAGAGAATGACTCATTCGTTGTGAATGGGCATCACGTGAAGCCTTACATTGAGGGGTGGCCTACCAATTTCACGATCGAAACAACACCTTTTGAAGATCCACCCTCTAATTGAGCGTTTATTTCCGTCGAGCTAATGACGTTAAACAAGTGTTCCTTTATTTCCGTTAGTTCTTTTGTTTTATTTTTTTTTGTTGTTTTTCTTTTCCTTAGTTCAACCGTGATTTGAAGAAATTTAACTTAGAATTTGATTCTGTGTTGTAGGAGAGGTCGAGAAAAATACACAGCAAAATCACGTGAGAAATGAGATTTCATGAATTAATTACGAGACTAGGGGTAGCGCTCGCTAGACCCCAATGAGCGCTGACCCCCAGCCCTTCCCTCGCCAGCATTTAAGGGCTAGCGACCGCTACCCCCCCCCCACCCCCACGAATTCCATCCTATTTCTTCCAACTTCTCTCTCCTTCTCATTTTTTCCCCAATTCCTCTCCTCCCTTTCATCTTCCTCCTGCGTGACCCAGCTCCTCTTCTCCCCTTTCTTCAAATTTCTTTCACTCCTTCCATCCAATCATTCCTCCCTCATCAACAATCTCCATCTCCCAGCACCCTTATCAATCACCCAACACAATTCCATCCATCTTTCCATCCCTTCTCCATAATTTCCTACTCTTTCAATTCCTTAATCCCTAAATCCCCAAATTCTCTAACCCTAAATTCTCCTATATCCTTCCTCATTGAAAATCCATCATCTTCTTCCTCCACTCCAGCACCACTTGCACTGCCCTTGCCGTCGTCTTCCGATGATTTTTTCGGCAACTTTTCTGACGAACTTTCCGGCAGCCTGTCCTTCTCACTCTTTTCTTCACTTTCAATGGCTCGCAACCATTACGGCAACCGCCCGAGCACTGTTCATTCGCCATCAGAAGAAACCGAAGATCTTCAATGCACTTATCAATGCCCTTTCCCTCTTGAGACACATGAGGAGGGCCTCTTTTATGAACGGTGGACTCAACATCCGGTAACTCTTCCTCATATTCTCGATTAGAATTTGTTGGAAAATTTAGGTTGTGTTAGAGAAATTGAGCAATATTTAGACGTTTTAGGTCTTAAAAAGTATGCTCGTATGTCTTTTAAATGCTCCACGGTTATTACGCATGAATCATTGACTGTTCCTGCCGATCTTACTGGTTGTACTTTTAGATTGCAGGGAATTCCCCGCCGTTTGTCTATTACTCAATTGTGCAGGATAATGGGCTTCCACGGGAAGAACACAGGGGATCCAGCCCCGCCATCCCACTTTAACCAATGCCGCGTGGACTTCCCTTACGGGATTCCACAATTGGCAAGCCGGTGGGATGTCGGCGGGCTTTCTCCAGAGCAATGTCCTAATGATCCTCCACAAATTTCTCTCCTATGCCATCACCGGCAAGGAACAGGCCAACAAGATAAATCAGGCCGAGCTTTTCCTCTTCCAGAGTGCTGCTCAAGGCTCTCGGGTGTTTGCTGGCTACTATATTCTTAACACGTTTAAGAATATGTCAGCCACAGTTCGATATCACGCCACCCTACCGCTTGTGATATGCGTCGTTTCTCGTCACTTCGAAGTGTTCGATCCGGAGAGTCTCGACCCAGCCGACATCATTTATGTTTCTCGGATTGACCTGTCCGAGCTCCAACAGGCATGGATATGCATGTCTGACTTCATGTGGCGGCCCTCCACAGATCGACGATGTGTGGTTAACCACACGAACGAGCTAGCCGCCATTGCGGCTAATCCACCTCATATGGGTGGAGACACTGATGCAGCCAACGCGGTAGCTGAGGAGGATGCTTATGAGGATGCCCCGATGCCAGATGCCTTCGCTCCCGGCCCGTCCTCTCATTCGACTGGTCCATCCACGGGCCAGTATAACTATGGAGTCGGCCCGTCATATACCGGTGGTGTGGAGCAGCTCACCTCCCAGTTCCAGTCTCTGAGCACTGATCTTGGTGACCTGCGATCTGATTTCACCTCCTTCCGCGACGACTTCACCAGCTTCTCCCAGGACTGGGACATACGCTAAGGAGGCGCGTACTTTTTACCATGATTTTGGAGAGTAAAACACCTCCATGCTTCGGAGTCAGGAGCGGATCGAGCAGCAGGTGACTGCTACCCATGATCTCATGCCTGAGCAGGCTGGCTAGTGGAGGCTATCTCAGGAGCAGTCCTGTTGGGAACCCTAGTATATTTAGTTTTGATGATGGTCTTTCGAAACACACTTAGCTGTTTTAGAGTTTAAACTGTTCTACGTGTAAAACAGATCACTAGATATAAAGTGAATCCTGTTATAGAACAGATTAGGAGATGACTTGATATATAAAGGAAATATTCCTATAGAAGTCAATCTCAACTTAGTATAGGATGAAGGTCAAGATTTCACGCCAAAAGGAATCGATCTGCTGTAACAGACAGTGGCCAGATCGATGACCAGATCAATATCTACAGCGAGGCATCAGATCGATTGATTCATCAATCCACCAGCTGACATCATCCTACACATCATATACTCTTGCCACGTCAAGACTGAAGCCTATCCAACAGGGATTGGAAAGAGAATCTTCGATAGATCATAAAGAAGGAAAGAGATCGTTAGCAATCTGCTTTCCATATCTTGAAGCTTGAGTCAACACACTCTACATGACAAGAAGAGATATGATGGACATCATTGATTGGAAATATTCCATCAATCTCGCGCCAATCAACAACGGCTAGAATTTTCAATTCAATGCCTATATATTTGAAGTTCAAAATCTAGAGAAGAGTGAACACGCACGCGAGCTATACTGTTAACTTACTCTCAAGCAATCAATCTGCAATCCAGACTAAGAGCTTCCAACACCTTGTGATTCCACATCACACCAACCACCTTGATTCAAGTCTGTCTTATCGATAGAAAGAAGATCACCCTGCTAGGTAGTAGTTTTCTAGTGGTAACGTAGAGGTAATCTGTTGTAAAGGGACATGACCCTTATTTCGTGCATAAGTATCTCTCAAGTTGTGATTGATACTTGTGACTCGTTCTCTATGAGTATAAACAAGTAGAGTATCCTAGTAGTGGATAATCTGGTCTAGTTTGGACCAGATCGTGGACGTAGCAGAGTATAAACAAGCAGAGTATCCTAGTATCTCTCAACTCTGTCATTTACTTTCTTGCATCTTTACTTTTCAGTTGTTTATTACTCCAACATTCTGCACTATCATACAAACTGCATATCAATCAATCTGCTTAACGATCTGACTATCTTTAAAGTTTTCTTACAAGAGCACTCATTAATCCACCATTATTCCGCACACACAACACTCAGAAAGTAATAAGATCACTCTTATTATTAACTAAGTGTCTGCTTAACGATCTGACTATCTTTAAAGTTTTCTTACAAGAGCACTCATTAATCTGTTTAAGTCATCTGCCGAGCAATTTCTATACAGAATAGCTTGAACTCTCTGATAATTGTCAAGTAAACTGAAAAGTTTGTATTTGGTGTATTCCCTCCCCATACACCAAACCTTGCTCTTTCGGGACCAACAAGTGGTATCAAAGCAGTGGTTCAAACGACCATTATTTTTGTTTCACAGGGATAAAACCTGCGTGGTCAACTTGAATAGATCTAGGAAAACCTATTTTCATTCACATGCATACTATCTGCTATGGAGTCATCTGTTGTCAGGGCTTGCAAAGAATTCTCTATCCAAGTTATAGAGAATGGAGCTTCAGAATCAAGATGGCACTCAAGCCCATCATTATTTGATGTGGAAAGTCATTGAAGAAGGTCTCTACAGATCACTGAAGAAGTTACAGTAACCAACGCAACTGGTGTAACTACACAGATAGTTCCCAAAGATCCAAGAAAATATACTGCAGAAGAACGACGCGAAGCCAATCTGGATGACTTTGCAAAAGGAATCATCTCTAGCACAGTCAAAGGGGTACATCTGGCAAAAATCCAAGATTTGAATACTGCCAAAGAGATGTGGGAAGCCCTAAGAGATTTTTTTCTAGGATCTGAAGTAATGATTGAAAACAAATTGTCTCTTGCCTGCAACAAATATGATGAATTCAAGATGAAACCAGGTGAGACATTAGAACAAATGAAGTTGAGATTCACTAGTATTCTCCTTGAGATATCTGCGTTCAATAAGAACAAGTATACTCAAAGGGAGAAGAACATGAAAGTACTTAGAGCTCTTCCACCAAGCTGGGAGATCTATGCTGCAATGCAACCTCTTCGTGCAGATTTCAATGAACTGTCCATCGAAGCATTATTTGATCATCTCGAAGGTCATGAATGTGACATCCAAACAATTCGTGGATCAGATCATCTGTCCAAAAAGGCAGAAAGCAGCTCAAAGAAGTATAAAGAAGTTGCATTCAAAGAGAAGAGTAAAATAGATGATCCATCAGAACCTTGTACACCAGATGAAGAGAAAGGCTATGACAAACTATTAAAAGAGTTTGCAGTGATCGCCAAAAGAATGGAGAAGATGGAGATCAGATCGAAGAAATACAGACGCTTCTACAAAGACAACAAGAGAAATTTCTATAAGAAGCATGACAATGATCGATCTGATGACAAGAATGAATCCAAGCAACAGACTGCAAAAACAACAAAGACCTCTAGCTCCACAGATTACACTTGCTTTGGGTGTGGCAGAACAGGTCACTTCAAAACAGATTGTCCTGATCTGTCCAAAAGCCAAAGAGAAGAGCTAAGAGGTAAAAGAGATCGAAAGCTCAAATTTGAGCGCAAGGCCATGATAGCTGAACAGAACTCAAGCAGCTCGAGTCATTTTTCAGATAGTTCATCAGAAAATGATGAAGCTTTTGTTGCTAATGAAGAAGAAAGTTGGAATGAATGCTATGTGGGACTAGACAATGGCTTAGATGAAGTTGAGGTAAATTCTTGCTATTCAAATTTCTCTAATAATAACGATCTGGAACAGGAAAATGAAGATCAGGCTGAGTACTCATGGGATGAAGTCAATGAAATGTTCAAAAGCTACTCAAGCATCAAGAGACTATTTAGAGAAGTTGTTGAAGAGAATGATAGACTAAAGAAATCTGAGCAGATTCTGAGCACAGTAAATACACAATTTGTTGCTAAAATTAACGATCTGGAAGAACAGATCAAGAGAAAAGACAGTGAGATCCACTCACTTAATTCAAAAGTGAAAGATCTTATTACAAGAAACAACGTTCCTGAAGAAAGGATAAAGAAAGGGAAAGAAATGATTTACAAGAGTGATGAACGTGCCAAGTTGCTAATCAATCTGCAACAACAGGGCACATCTGGATTAGGTTATCCAGGCCACTCAGAAAAATCTTCCAGTACCATAAACTTTGTTCCAGAAAGGAAGCAAATACCAGATCAAGTGAAAGACTTGAAAAATAAGAAAGGACTTCCTCAAAAGATGATGGTGAAACAGACTGGAAACAGACAATATCATCAAGCAAAGGGACAGCCAGCCTACTACACAGAAACAGAACACAAAAAGAATGTCAACAGGACATTATCCAATAAGAATGCCAACAGAACAGTTCCTACTAAGAAGGGTTTGAAGAATGATGGAATAGAGAGATATCATCCAATTGTATTTCATTCTCTGTCTGAAGTTGATAATGATGGGAACATCATTACCTGTTATATTTCTGTTCCTAACCCTAAAATGTTCTAGATTCAAAAAGGAATATTTCCTAATAATCAAGCACCCAAACGTTGAAGGGTAGCTAAGTTTGATTAACTGCAGGATCAAAGGACTGCAAGAAGGAATATGGTAGCAAGAGGAACAATCTGGATAATAGATAGTGGTTGTTTAAAACACATGACGTGTGACAAGAACCTACTATCAGATTACATAGAGAAACCAGGACCATAGGTCACTTTTGGATGCAATTCAAAAGGATATACCAGAGGATATGGAAACATAAAAGTTGGCAAGACCACTATCACTAATGTATCATATGTTGAGGGTCTTAGTCACAATCTGTTTTCTGTAAGTCAGTTCCGTGCTAACGGTAATCAGATTATTTTTGATACTAATAACTGTCTGGTGAAGAATAAGGAAGGAGATGAGATACTCCTTACCGGTAAACTGCAGGATAGATTATACATTGTCCAGTGGACAAACCAGATCGAGACATGTTTAGTCACCAAGACTGTATCAGAAAAGAGCTGGTTATGGCATAAGAGATTAAGCCATCTAAACTTTAAGTCAATCAACAGGATTTCCAAAGAAAAGTTAGTGGAAGGACTACCAGATCAAGTATATGATAAAGATCATATATGTGATGCCTGTCACGCTGGAAAGCAAACCAGATCATCCTTTACAAGTAAAACAGCTCACTCAACATCAAGGATACTGGAGCTGTTACATCTTGATTTGTTTGGACCAGTCAAACCACTAAGCATAAATGGGAGAAAATACACCTTAGTAATCATAGATGATTACTCAAGATTCACTTGGGTCATCTTCCTGTTGAAGAAGAAAGAGACTCTAGACAAACTCCCTGATTTTCTACACAATATCACAAAACAGAAGGAGATGAGTATAACCTCTATCAGAACAGATCGAGGAACAGAATTTCTCAATCAAAAGATTGAAGCATACTGCAACAAGATGGGAATAACTCATTAAACATCTGCTGCTCGAACACCTCAACAGAATGGGGTTGTAGAAAGGAGAAACAGATCCTTAAAAGAAGCAGCTCGCACAATGCTTAATGCAACCAGCCTACCGAAGAAATTCTGGGCAGAAGCCATATACACAGCCTGCTATACTCAAAACAGATCAACCATCACAATAAGACATGGAAAAACACCATATGAGATTTGGAACAACAGAAAGCCTAAGATTTCTTACTTTCGAACTTTTGGCTGTTTGTGTTACATACACAATAATGGGAAATCTCAATTGAAGACTTTTGATAGCAAAACTGACCCAGAAATATTCTTAGGATATTCTGATGTTAGTAAAGCATATCGAGTCTACAATAAGAACTCTCATGTTGTGGAGGTAACACCTCATGTTGTTTTTGATGAGTCTATTATTAAGTACAGGTCACAGGATGAAAAACAGACAGATAACCAGATGACTACTAGAAAAATAAATGAGATTCTGCTAGAAGACATCCTTATATGGAATTCAAAGAGAGATGATGAAGAAATTAGTACTCCACCTATTGCTGAAGAGATCATACAGCAAGGGGGAACAACTCAACTAGATCTGGATGAAACAGATCACCTAGCAATGAAACAGTCATTGCAGAAAATGATCAATCTCAGAATCCAAATCCGGAAGAAAGTCCAGATGAGAATCCATTTCAAGCTACATCAACAGCACATCCTGAATTTGAGGAACCAACAGATCAACCTGATACTGAGATATCTGATGAAGAGATGACCAGGAGAAGGAGATGGATACAAGATCATCCACCAGAACAGATCGTTGGGAACCCATCAGATCGTGTGAAAACCAGAAGAATGCATGGAGAAAGTGCACTTTTAAGCTGTTATCTCTCCCGCTTAGAACCATCTGATGCTGATGAAGCACTACAAGATGCAGATTGGATAACAGCAATGCAAGAAGAGCTCAATGAGTTCAAACGGAATGAAGTCTGGTATCTCGTGGACAGACCCAAACATCAAGGTGTGATTGGTGTAAAATGGGTGTTCAAAAATAATATTCATGAGAATGGTGAAGTAGTCAGAAACAAGGCCAGATTAGTAGCTAAAGGCTATAATCAATAAGAAGGCATTGATTTTGATGAAACATTTGCACCCGTAGCCAGATTAGAAGCTATAAGGCTGTTTTTAGCATATGCTGCATACAAACGATTCAAGGTATACCAGATGGATGTCAAAAGTGCATTCCTAAATGGTATCCTTGAAGAGGAAGTATATGTGGAATAGCCACCTGGATTTGAAGAAGCAGATCCAAATCAGAAAGTATATAGACTGGCTAAAGCAGTCTATGGTCTCAAACAAGCCCCTAGAGCTTGGTATGAGACATTATCAACATTCCTACTAGAATCTGGATTCAGAAGAGGATCTGTTGACAAGACTTTATTTATCATCAAAGTCAAAGAAAACATTCTCTTAGTCCAGATCTATGTAGATGATATCATTTTTGGATCTCAATCTACCTATCTGTGTGACAAATTTGCCGAACTTATGAAAAATAAGTACCAAATGTCCATGATGGGAGAAATGAGCTTCTTTTTAGGTTTGCAGGTCAAGCAACTACCAGATGGTATCTTCATTAATCAGACGAAGTACATCAACGATCTGCTGACTAAATTTGGGCTAAAAGACAGTAACCCAGTGAAAATCCCAATGCAGACCAATGGGAAAATTGATCCTGATCCAGAAGGGAAACCAGCTAACATTACACAATACAGAGGGATCATAGGGTCACTACTATACCTAACTGCCAGTCGACCTGACATCACATTTGCAGTAGGTGTATGTGCAAAATATCAAGCAAATCCCAAAGAGTCTCACATGGAAGCAGCTAAGAAGATATTAAGATATCTCAAGGGAACAACCCATGTAGGATTATGGTATCCATGTGAAGACAACTTTGAGTTAACTGGATACACAGATTCAAATTATGCTGGATGTAAGCTAGACAGAAAGTCAACATCTGGGACATGTCAGTTCTTAGGGAATAAACTGATCTCATGGTTCTCAAAGAAACAGACATCTGTTGCCACCTCAACCATAGAGGCAAAATACATGGCAGCTGGAAGTTGTTGTGCACAAATACTATGGCTAAGACAACAGCTTAAAGATTATGAGATTGATGTCAAGGACATACCCATCTTCTGTGACAGCTCAAGCGCTATAGCAATCACACAAAATCCTGTGCTGCACACCAGATGTAAACATGTAGATGTGAGACATCACTTTATAAGAGATCATGTTGAAAGAAAACATGTACAGATTGAGAAGATACACACTGAAGTACAGAGAGCTGATATTGTTACCAAAGCATTACCAGAAGAAAGATTTAAGATGCTTTGTGGTAAACTAGGACTATTAAATCTTGAAGAAAGGAACAAATCAACTTAGGAAAAAACCAGATCAATATTCCAACAGGGAATATGAACCAGGTTAATAGAGACCAGATAAATAGAGACAGGTTACAAAAATTCCAGACTGGAAATTACAACCAGATTGATCTAAACCAGATTGATTAAGACCAGACTATGCAAAATTTCAACTGGAAATTAATATCAGATCTCTAAGTCCATGTACAGTGCCTAACAGATCAATAAAATTCCAACTGGGAATTAGCAAAAAGGGTCATAACACCACACTAATGACCAAACTAGAAAGTGACTGAAACAGATCGATAAACAGCTCACAAATCAACAGATCGATCTAAACCAGTTGACTACCAGCCATGTGGATATTAAATTAATATCTCTTATTAATTATCCCATTACTTGGTTAAGGGGTAAAAGTCAACTATATACGGCGACTAATTATACCATATATCTAAATCCTGACATCAGATATCAAATCTTTTATTTTTGTGATGATTGATACTATGTTTGGGAACTGTGATTAAGAATATATTTACCAAACCAAGAAAAAGGAGGGTTTTCGATAGTGCAAAATAAACACGCGCCACTCCTCAACCCATGATCAAAAGCGCGTGCATGATACGATCAATAAAGGCGGTAATAGACTGCAAACCTAGAACTTGGAAAGGCGGGAAAAGCTGAAAAAGGGAAGGATTTCTCAATATTTTTTACTTTACTTATCCTCTCTTTCTTTTATATATTTGATAAGTCATTTTGTCTATCACTTACACTTATATTTCTCGAAACACTTAACAAAATTTCCTCGTGTAATACCCCGAAATACTGTAGCCATAACTAAAGTGTGATTAAACCTTAATTAAGGCTTTGCATCCTTAAGAAAATATTTTTATGAGATTAAGAAGAGTTTGAAGAATCTATTATACGATTTAGATGAAAGAATTAGAATTATTTCGTTAAGAAAGAAAATGGAATTTAATAATTCCATATTAGAGATAAAAGAAAGGGGTTGAGATAGAATAAACTCAGACGAAGCATACCCCTCAGAAGAGAAAATTTTTATCTATTAGATAACATAGAAAAATGGATTTAGAAATTTCATTAAGCTAGAAAACAGACAAAATAAAGAATAAAAATTTATTATTGCAATTTCGGCAATAACTAAATAAGTTTTCGGTTAAAATTCAGATTGAGAATCCGACAGTTGTAGTAGAACCTACAAATTATGCCCGATTTTCTAAGATATATAGAAGAGATTATTATGAGGATTTTGCTAGAAAATATTGTTTTTAGAAGGAATTTATTTAATTAAATTCATTCGGTATCTTAAAACTCGCATAATTTGTTCAAATGAACTCGGAATCACGAACGGTCTGAACCAGTGAACTCCTTGTGTCGAGACGAGTAATCTAGTATCAATATTCCAAAATCCGAAAGACAAGATTCTAGAAGGTTCTAGAACCCTCTAGAGAAGAGTAGAGACATGATATTTAATTATTTAATTATAAAATATCTTACTTAATTTATAAGTATGTTTATCTCCTCACTATTCATCATCATCCACCTTATTTTATCTCATAGAAACCGTCCACCCCCTTCACCACCATAACCAACAATTTTCTCCTCCAAAAATCAAATTTTAAGCCAAGTTTGGTCCAAATTTTCAAGGAAAAGATCATCTTAAGGTAATTAATCATCATCTTTATATCTTTAGCTTGTAAAATTGATGGAAAATTTCTCTTTTCATCCATGATAATTTCATGACCTATAGCTTGTAGTATATGGCTTTGATTTTCATATATGTTGTAGTAAATAGATAGAACATCATGTTTTAAGTTAGATTATGCAAAGAATTCTTAGAGATGATGGATAATTAAATTTTCCCTAAATTACTACATAAACCCTAATTTTAATCTATAGGAATTTGGATGAATTTGCTTGAATTAAGCATGGATAAGTATCATTAGAGATCAATAAGCATGATTAGAGCAAGAAATTAGATCAAAAATCCAACTTTCCATACTTCTTCATAAGGACCGAAAATGGAGCTTAATTGTTCTATAAGATTTTGATTTTATTTGTTCAAATTGAGATCATATTTGAACTTATGGGTATGAATAATGCTTAGATTAATTTATTTAGAATTTTCCAAGCATTGGAAAGGAATTTTCCAAATTTAGTGGGAAGATGAAGTTTCTAAGTTTATAGGTATATGATATTATCAAGATGGAATGATGATTCCTTAGAGTTCATTGAGCTATACTAGGCATAATTGAATCAAGAAACTAAAGATAAACTCAATCTTACATTAAGATGTAAAATTCTTAAGAAGAAGGGCATAATTGAAACTTATATATAGAGATTATATTTGTTAGATTTGATGAAGTAGTTGAGATAAAGAATGAATATGGTGGCTAATGTGAGATTATGAGATTGAATTAGCCAAGTATGTAAAATTTGGAAATTGTTAGTTTAGTAAGTAAAGAAGTGAAGTAATGATATAAATAAGATAAGTGATTAAAGAAATGTTAGAATAGAAGGATGCAATAGCCGAATAAATTATAAGCGTACGAAATGATAATTAAGTAAAACATAAGAAGAAGAATGAGATTATGAAATTACGATTTCATAAAGAAGAGAAAGATGTCTTATCTTTAAATGTTTTACTTAATGTAAGGTCCAGCTGAGAAAGAAGTGAAAGCACAGAAAGAAAAGGCGAAGCCTCAGGATAAGTAGATCTCTCTATCCAGGTGGGCTTTCTAACCAAAAGCTATGCACGTGCTAAAGATTGTTTATGCATTATGTTTTATGTTTTATGTTAAAGAAGTTGACTTGCCTGTTTTTTTTAAGCATGTTGCATATTGCCTATCTACGAGAGAATTACGATATCGGCCCTATGCCGGACGAGCTGCCGGTAAGGGTTTGTGTACACATTTGTGACCGTGAGCCGGTGAGCGGACTGGCCGGTCATAGTGTTTGAGAGGGAGGCCTACCTCTCAACACAAGAAGTGCGTAGATATGGTATTTCAGATTTCAGATTTATGTCTGCAGACACATTTCATGCATGCTCAGTTACATTATTTCCAGAAAAGAAAGATTTTGGCAAGTCAATGATTTGGCTCTATGAGCAAGTTTTAAATGTTTTGGCATGTGTCCACTGAGTGCTTTATGTACTCACACCCTGCATGTTTTCTTAACGTGCAGGTTGAGCTGGAGATGGCGATGGATTTGAACACTGTAGTTGTTTTGTTATGTGAACTACTCAGTGAACCATAGACTGTTTTGTTGTTCATGTTAGTTGTTTGTATGTTGAGTTATATGTCGTCATACATGTAGCTCAACTCATGGTTCCGTTGCGATCCTATGTTTGATGTCATTTGAACGATTGGCACCTTTGTATTGGTTTAGCTGTTGATATCTATGGTAGCATCTTCCTTGATGAATTATTATGTGTTCTCCCTATTTCTTGGTTGCTTGAGATGGTCTTTTGATGTATTGAAACTCCAAGTTCAAAAATTGTGTAAACTTAAATTTTGCTAGAAACAGGGCAGTCAGTTGAACCCTCTTTTCCGTGAGTTTTACCTGTCCGAATTTTCTGAATTTGGTACCATTTTAAAGATCTTTTCGATAGCTTTCCAACGGTTCTTTCGGTTCTTAAATCGGAGTTCAAACGAGAAAGTTATGGGCTTTCGAAGTCGAGGTGTCCGTCCTGCCCTGTTTTTCGCGAGAGTAAATTTGAGTTTCTTTGCAACCAAACATAAATTGTTAGAGTTATATCCAAGTTAAGTGAGTCATGGCTTAATCTCTTGACTAAGAAAGGGTTAAGAAATTAGGCTGTGACACCTCGCTTCCAAACTCTCTCTATCTTCGAAAATCACTCTGTTTTAGCAAATATGGCACCCAAATCATCTGTTTTTCTTGAGCAAGCAAACTTTCTAAAACCATACATTCATCAAGACCTTTTCGCAGTTCTTGATACCTTCGGGTTTCATAAACTGGACAAGGCATTCGATCTTGTTCGAAGCTACAAAGGTTTCATATTTATGTGCTGTTATTTTTCTTTAACTGCCCTATATCATGTTTGCTATGATATTTCTCAAAACTCGTATAGAAACTATCTTCTTTGCGTGTATATGTTTACTGGTACTATGATATTGAATGCTAGATTCTGTAAACTGTTTTGGGCACTCATACTTCACTGATGGAAGGATAGTGCTCACATATGCTCTTTTGTTTTCCTTGTAGGGTTTCACAATATCATCACTTCCCATCCAGTCCACTTCCTACCTAAAGAAGTCGCCGCCTTCTATCTCTCGTGGCAGGGAGAAAAAAGTGGACACGTAGCAACCATTAGGGTTAGTAAGGGGAACACCATCAGTAACACCACTTACAACGTCATAAACATCATTAATGATGTTTATAAGCTGAAAGATGAAGGTCTTGACCTTGGGGATCTAACAGAAGAACAGCTTCAGGAGGCTGTAGAGATGGTGATGATAGTACCAATCCGGTATATGAACAAGATGTGTACCCGAGCCCTGCTCGCACCAGAGTTCAGGATTTTGTTTGAATTCGTACAGCGAATTTTCTTGAACCATAATGGGTCTTATGACCAGGTTACCCCAGAGAAATTCAAGATCCTGGATGCCATTGTCCTTAACTTTCCGGTTAATTGGAGCAGGATTTTATTTATCTCTTGGCAAAGGAGGCCAAGATGATTTTATTTATCTCTTGGCAAAGGATTTTATTTAACTTTCCGGTTGTTCAACATATACTTCTTCTTCAAGTATACCATTTAGAAATGCACTCTTGAAATCCATCTGGTACACCTTGAATTTCTTGTATGTTGCATATCCTAGAAACAGTCTGATGGCTTCCAATCTGGCAACTGGTGCGAATGTCTCATCGAAATCAATGCCTTCTTGTTGACTGTATCCTTTTGCAACTAATCTGGCTTTATTTCTGACAAGTTCACCATTCTCATCTTGTTTGTTCTTGAACACCCATTTGACATCTATTACTCCCTGGTGTCTTGGTCTGTCTATAAGGTACCAAACTTGGTTTATTTTTAACTCGTTGAGTTCTTCTTGCATAGCAATAACCCAGTCTTCATCTTGTAGTGCTTCATAAGCATCAGATGGTTCAACACGAGATAGATAACAACTTAGTAGTGCGCTTTCTCCATGCATTCTTCTGGTCTTCATACGATCTGATAGGTTCCCAACAATCTATTTTGGAAGATGATGTTCTTGTATCCATCTTCTTCAACTGGACATCTCTTCTTCTGATATATCAGGTTCTGGTTCTTCTGTTGGGTTCTAAAATTCAGGGTGTGCTGTTGAAGATGCTTGAAAAGGATTCTCCTCTTCCGGTTCCTCAACTTCAGTCTCTTAACTGTTGTTCCAATTGTTAGTGTCTCTAGATTCTTCAGATTGATTTTGAGGTGATTCAGCTTCAATTGCTTCCACTGGTTCATAACTTATGTTGTATTCCAAATCATAATATCTTCTAGTAGAATCACTTCTGATTTCTTGTTGTTAATCTGGTTGTGAACCTGTTCATCACCTGCTTCTCTATTTTCAAGAATAGTTTCATCAAATACAATATGAGGTGTTGTTGGGAACCCCACAGATAATTTAAGTTTTGATGATGTTATCTCGAAAATACACATGATATTATTCATGTTCAGTATTATTTCTATTTTGTCTCCTTGTAATAGAAAGCTGAAGCACGTCTAAGTACCAGAAAGCTGAAGCACGTCTAAGTACCAGAAAGCAGAAGCACGTCTAAGTACCAGAAAGTTGGAGCATGACAACTTTAATAGAAAGTTGAATCAATTGAACCAGCAAGTCTTAGACAGAAAGTTGAACCAGAAGTCTCAGACAGAAAGCTGAAGCAAGTCAACTTTAACAGAAAGTTGAACCAGAAAGCTTCAAACAGAAAGATGAAAGAAGTCTCAGACAGAAAGCTGAAACAAGTCAACTTTAACAGAAAGTTGAACCAGAAAGCTTCAAACAGAAAGATGAAAGAAGTCTCAGACAGAAAGCTGAAGCAAGTCAACTTTGACAGAAAGTTGAACCAGAGACTTAAACCAGAAAGTTGAAAGATGCCAACCCAGACAGAAAGTTGAACCAGAAACACTTAACCAGAAAGTTCAACCAGATCAACTTTCAAATACTGAAATCAGATAAAATGTCTCTGAAATCCCAAAGTCTTAACAAGTCCCTCGTGCCACAAAAGGAATAGAATCAATCTAGACCAGAAAAGGAAAGCTATCTGTCAAACGATCTGCTTACCATATTTGGAGGATTCTGTCAAACGAATTTAGAAGACAAGAGGAGATAATCTTGGGATCCACTTTCCTTGATTGATGAAATCACATTTATTTCAAATCAATCAAGTTCAACGGTCAGAATTTCAAAATTCTACATCTATAAAAGCTCGGAACAAAGATTAGCAGAAGTATACACGCGAATAAGCTTGCTATTATTCAAATCTACTCTGCTCAGAAATCATCTCATCTCTCGAAGCATTTACTGAGAAAAGATTTCAACCAGATCGTGTTCTGAACCGTTCGTTATCATAATCATCCCTCGATTCAAGTCTGTCTTATCGAGAAAGGAATGAGATCTTTGCTAGCTAGTAGTTTCCTAGTGGATTAACATGAAGAAATCCTGTTTACAGTAGTCTTCTGTAAGTTGTAAAGGGACACGACCCTTATTCGTGCATAAGTTTCAATCAGATTTGTAATTAAAACTTGTGGCTCGTTCTCAGCGAGTATAAATAAGAGAGTATCCTAGTAGTGGATATCTAATCCAGTTTGGATTAGACCGTGGACGTAGGGGGTTTCCCGAACCACGTAAAATAAATGTGTTATTTACTTTCAGCCAGTTGTTTTATTCACTATCTGTCACTCTCATACAAACTGCATTCTTAATCAATTCTCTAAATACTCGACTAAGATTTGAAAGGTTTTTCTAATCAAAGAGCACCGACTAAGTCCACCATTATTCCGCACACAATACACAGTTGGAGAATAAGATTACTCTTACTTTCTGCTTTGTATTACTCACTCGAGAGATTCTATTTGGTCAGAACAAGATCGAGTAGATAATCGATCTGGTCTGACACATTGAGCAATCTGTAACACAGAAAACTTAAATCTCTCCTTTAATTAGTCAAGTAAACTGAAAAGTTTGTGTGTTTGGTGTATTCCCCCGCCCCCAACCCCCCCCCCCATACACCAAACCTAGCTCTTTCGGGACCAACAGGTGTTACCTCCACAATATGAGTCTTCTTGTTGTAAACCCTATAAGCTTTACTAACATCAGAATATCCTAAAAATATTCCAGGGTCAACTTACTATCAAAGGTTTTCAACTAAGATTTCCAATTATTATGGATGTAACACGTACAACCAAAGGTATGAAAATACTGTATCTTGGGCTATTTGTTATTCCAGACTTCATATGGTGTCTTCCCGTGCTTGGGAGTTATCACCGATCTATTATGTGTATAACAGGCCGTGTAGATGGCTTCAGCCCAAAACTTCTTAGGTAATCTGGTTGCATTAAGCATGGTGCGAGTTGCTTCCTTCAATGATCTGTTTCTTCTCTCAACCACTGCATTCTATTGAGGTGTTCTTGCCGTAGATGTCTGATGTGTCATACCCATCTAATTGCAGTAGTCCTCAATCTTCTGGGTTAGGAAATTTGTTCCACGATCTCTTCTAATTGTTGCAACAAAGGTTTCCTTTTGCTTGGTGATTTTGTTGACAAAGATTGGCAGCTTCTCCAATGTCTCTTTCTTTTTGAATAGAAAGATAACCCATGTGAATCTTGAATAATCATCAATGAGGACTAGAGTGTACTTCCTCCCATTTATACTTAATGGCTTAACTGGGTCAAATAAGTCTAAATGATGTAACTCCAAGATTTTGGTAGATGATTGAACTGCTTTACTGGAAAATGTCGATCTGGATTGTTTTCCAGCTTGACATGCTTCACAAATATGATCTTTGTCATATGCTTGATCTGGCTGCCCTTTCAACGAGTGGGTGCTTGGTTAGTAACAAAAGTTCCTTTTGGAACATAGATTAACTTAGAGTTAAGAACACACATGTAGCATGTAATCTTTCTTCCAGCATCATCTGTTCTTGATATAGCTTTGTAGACAGATGGATGATTTCTCTCAATATTATTCCAGTTGATCTTCTTCTTATTGGTAGACGACGTAGTTGTCTTCTGCTTTTGATTTTTATCAGTTTTGACATAGTGAGCAGGTTGACCCTTCTTCTGATAGTATCTCTTGTCTCCTGTTTCCTTCATCATCATCTTCTGGAGTTGATTTTTCTTGTTCTTTAGATCTTTGACTTGATCTGGTATAACCTTTCTTTCAGAAACAAACTGGGTCTCATTATATTTTCCATTGTATCCTAGACCAGTTCTTCCTCTTTGTTGCATATCGATGATCATTTCAACTCGTTATTGGCTTTTGTTGATCTTGCTCATGTTTTCCATGGTTTTCTTCAAATATTTTTCAACTACATCCTTTATGTTGATCACATCTTTCACCTTGGAATTGAGTGAGTATATTTTTGCATCTTTTGTCTTGATCTATTCTCCAAGACAATTTATTTGAGTAGAGAACTTGGTGTTTGCTTCACTCAAGAAGTTCACTGTTTCATTCAGCTTGTCATTCATTCTCTTTTATAACTTCATTGAGAATAACTTATTTTGCATAGAATCCTTCATCATTATCTGATGAACTATCAGACAAATGACTTGAACTGCTAGAGTCTTCCTCAACTAACATGGCCTTGCGTTGAGCTTTGATGTTGGATCGGGAGCGCCCATCAGAATTGACGTACTGGCCCCACACACCAACACTTTCTTTCCCAGCCTGCTTTGTCCTCACTGACAGGCTGACCCAGGACACTTCCCAGTAGGTCACCCATCATAGTTTTGCTCCAAGCCAAGCACGCTTAACCTTGGAGTTTCTACTAAGGGGTCACCTGAAAAGATGATACACCATGTTGGTATGAGTAGTACTAATCAATTCATTTAACCTCTCATCAACAATGGTAGTGCAGGCCCTTTTCGACTGAGGCAGGCCGCACTCCCATAAGTTCTCTCGGGTACAATACACGGAGGACCCCCCCTCCGGAAGATGCTGGAGTCCACTTCCCAACAATCCCCCCCTCAGCACCATCCCGGTACTCTGGAGGATGCATCGGACCTTGAGATCATATGCTGGCGCTCCTTCGAACTCGGGCCACGGGGCTACCTATGACACCCAGAGGACCGTCAATCTCGCACCTCGGATTACGGCCGTGAATCGTCATAACCCCTAGAGTTGTTGTGCCCAACAACCCCTCCTCCACTCAGGCACTCCCTGCCTAGGGATGGCACCGCCGGATTCGATTCTTCACATCTGAAGCCCCGGCTCTGATACCAATTGTTGGATCGGGAGCGCCCATCAGAATTGACGTACTGGCCCCACACACGAACACTTTCTTTTCCAGCCTGCTTTGTCCTCACTGACAGGCTGACCCAGGACACTTTCCAGTAGGTCACCCATCATAGTATTGCTCCAAGCCAAGCACGCTTAACCTTGGAGTTTCTACTAAGGGGTCACCTGAAAAGATGATGCACCATGTTGGTATGAGTAGTACTAATCAATTCATTTAACCTCTCGTCAACAATGGTAGTGCAGGCCCTTTTCGACTGAGGCAGGCCGCACTCCCGTAAGTTCTCTCGGGTACGATACACGGAGGACCCCCCCTCCGGGAGGTGTTGGAGTCCACTTCCCAACATTTGAGTTTTCTATCTCTTTTAGCTCTTAGCTCTTCTCTTTGACTTTTTGAAAAATCAGGACAATCTGTCTTGAAATGACCTATTCTGCCACAGCCATAACAAGTATAATCAGTAGAGTTGAAAGTTTTACCATTACATTTTGTGTCAGCTTTGTCATCAAATCGTTCTGGTTCTTTATTCTTCTGGTATCTACTCTTGTTATGTTTATAGAACCTTTGATACTTTCTTGATCAGATTTCCATCTTGTCCATCCTCTTGGAAATCATGGCAAACTCCTTAAGTAACTTGTCATAACCTCCTTCTTCTGGTGCTGCAGTTTGTACAGGTTCATGTGCTTTGCACTTTGCTTTGAAGGCTATATCTTTCTCTTTCCTCGAACTTCCCTTGTTCTTCTTGCTTGAGGAATAATCTGATCCATGAATCCTTCTGATATCACATTTGTGAAAAGCCAGATGGTCAAATAGTGCTTCAACGTATAGATCGTTGAAATCAGCACGTAGTGGATGCTGTTGGTCCCGAAAGAGCAAGGTTTGGTGTATGGGGGGGGGGAATACACCAAACACTAACTTTTTCAGTTTTACTTGACTGATTATAAGAGAGCTCAAGCTATTCTATATAAGAAATTGCTCGGCAGTGACTAATCAGATCGATATACAGATCAGTAGCTGATTTAGTCCAAACAGATTACTCTCTTAGTGAAGAATACTTAGCAGACAATAAGAGTGATCTTATTATTTTCTAAGTGTAGAGTGAGTGCGGAATAATGGTGGATTAGTGATTGCTCTTGTTTAGAAAACCTTTAATTATTAACCAGATTATTAGGAGGTTGATTGAGATGCAGATGGATGAGAGTGCGGAGAGCTAGAATAATAAACAACAGAAAATATAAAGAATGCAGAAATGTAAAGCACACAGTTGTTTAACGTGGTTCGGGAAAACCCTACGTCCACGATCTGGTCAAAACTAGACCAGATTATCCACTACTAGGATACTCTGCTTCTTTATACTCGTGGAGAACGAGTCACAAGTATCAATCACACCTAGAATGATACTTATGCACGAATGAAGGGTCGTGTCCCTTTACAACAGATTACCTCTACGTTACCACTAGAAAACTACTAGCTAGCAGGGTGATCTCCTTTCTCTCGATAAGACAGACTTGAATCGAGGTGGTTGGTGTGATGTGAAATCACAAGAATGTTGAAGCTCTAAGTCTGGAATGCAGAGTGCTTGAAAGTATAGCAACGGTATAGCTTGCGTATCTCCTATATTTCCAGATTGATGACTTCAACTATATAAGCATTGAATATTGAAATTCTAGCCGTTGTTGATTGGCGTGAGATAGATGGTATATTGCCAATCAATGGTTTCCATCATATCTGTTCTTGCCATATAGAAAAGGTTGACTCTATCTTTAAGTTATGGAAAGCAGATTGCTAACGATCTCTTTCCTTATAAATGTATAGCTGAAGGTCTTCTTTCCAATCCCTGTTGGATGGCCTTTGATCTTGACGTGGCAAGTGTATATGATGTGTAGGATGATGTCAGCTGATGGATTGATGACTCAATCGTTCTGGTTCCTCGCTGTAGGTCGATCTGGTCATCGATCTGGTCGCTGTCTGTTACAGCAGATCGATTCTTCTTAGACATAAAGCATTGACTTTCATCCTATTCTATTTTGAGAATGACTTCTATAGGAACATCTCCTTTACATTTTAAGTCATCTCCTAATCTGTTCCATAACAGAAAACGCCTTATCCATAGTGATCTGGTTTTAGATGAAGAACAGATTAAACATATAAACAAACTAAGTGTGTTTCGACAGACCATTATCAACACTAATCTTAGGGTTCCCAACAGATGCATTGCAGAGTAGATCTCCCAGCTTGGTGGCAATGCTCTGAGGATTTTGAGATTCTTCTCCTCTGTGTATACTTGTTTTTGTTGAATGCATAAACTTCAAGTAACACTTCAATAAACATGTTCTTCATATGCTCTATATTTTCTCCAGGCTTCATCTTGAATACATCAATTTGTTGCATGTCAGGGACAGCTTATTCTCGATAATTGCTTCAGAACCTAAGCTTAGTTCTCTCAATGCTTCCCACATCTCCTTGGCTGTATCAAGATATTGGATCTTAGCCAGATGGACTCCTTTTACCATGCCGGAGATGATTCCTTTGGCAAAATCATCAAGGTTTGCTTCCCTTCTTTCTTCTGATGTGTACTTTCTGGGGTCTTTTAGTACATTCTCTTTGACCACACCAGGTTCTGTGATGCGGGTTGATTCTTCATAAATGGTTAATGGCCCTTCTTCAATCACTTTCCACATCAGACAGTGATGGGCTTTGAGGCACATCTTTATTCTGAAACTCCATTCTCTGTATCCTTGCATTGAGAATTCTTCACATGCTCTGATGAAAGAAGATTCCATAATGACAAATAAAATGCATGTGAATGAAACAAGGTTTTCCTAGATCTATTCAAGTTGACCACGCAGGTTTCAACCTTGTGAAAAAATAACAATGGTTCTATGAACCACTACTCTGAGACCACTTGTTGGTCCCGAAAGAGCAAAGTTTGGTGTATGGGGGGGGGGGGGAATACACCAAATGCAAAATTTTCAGTTTACTTGACTAATTTCTTAGAGAGGTTAAGCTTTCTGTAGACAGATTGCTTAATTGTGACAAACTAGATCGATGACCAGATCGATCTTGTTCTGTCCAGACAAAAACTCTATGGTGAATAACATTGGGCAGAGATCAAGAGTAATCTTGTTCCCTAGTAGAGCGTTGTGTGCGGAATATGGTGGACTTAGTCAGTACTCTTGTTTAGAAAACCTTTGCAAAACTTAACCGAATATTTAGCAGATTGATTAAGAATTCAAATTGAATTGATGTGTTGATTAGTGAATAAAACAACCGAGATTTAAAAAAAAAAAGTAAATAACACAGCTGTTTACGTGGTTTGGGAAAATCCCTACATCCACGGTCCAATCCAAACTGGATTAGATATCCACTACTAGGATAATCTTCTTATTTATACTCGCTGAGAACGAGCCACAAGTTTCAAGTACAATCTGTTTGAAACTTATGCACGAATAAGGGTCGTGTCCCTTTATAACTTACAGAAAACTACTGTAACTGGATCTATTCACGTCAATCCACTAGAAAACTGCTAGCTAGCGAAGATCTCCTTCCTTCTTCTCGATAAGGCAGACTTGAATAAAGTTGATGTGATTTCGATCACGAATGGATTAGAACACGATCTGGTGAATAGAAATCTTCTCGAGTGAATGCTTAGATGAGTGAGATGATTTCTGGGCTGAGTAACAACTTGTTGATCGTAGATGATAGTTGTTGGGAACCCTGAAGCATTTTTGATTTTGATGATGATCTTTCGAAACTCACTTAGGTGTTATAGCTTTTATTGGTGTTAAACTGTTCTACGTGTTAACAGATCACTACACATGGAGTGAATTCTGATAGAGAACAGATTAGGAGATGACTTAGCATGTAAAGGAGTTATTCATATAGAAGTCATTTCTGTAATAGTATAGGATGAAGACAAAGATTTCTCGCTAAAGAAGAAATCGATCTGCTACGACAGTCTCAACCAGATCACCGACCAGATCGATGTTCACAGCAAGACACCAGATCGATAGAGTCATCAAACCACCAGATGACATCATCCTACACATCATATCCTCTTGCCACGTCAATTTTGAAGTCCATCCAATAAGGTTTGGAAGAAGAATCCTTGATTGACACGAAGAAGGAAAGTAACCGTTAGCAATCTGCTTTCCATACTTAGAGGATTGAGTCAACGTTTCTACAAGGAAAGAACAGATATGATGGATATCATTGATTGGCAATCTACAATCAACCTCATGCCAATCAACAAACGGCTAGAATTTAAAATTAAAGGCCTATATATTTGAAGTTTAAAAGTCTAGAGAGATATACATGCACGAGCGCTATATCAACGAAGTTACTCACAAGCAATCAATCTATGAACCAAACTAAGAGCTTCAAACCACTTGTGATTCTACATCACACCAATCCAACCTCGATTCAAGTCTGTCTTATCGAGAGAAAGGAGATCACCCTGCTAACTAGTAGTTTTCTAGTGGTAACGTAGAGATAATCTGTTGTAAAGGGACACGACCCTTACTTCGTGCATAAGTATCCTAGTATTGGATAATCTGGTCTAGTTTTGACCAGATCATGGACGTAGGGATCTCCCGAACCACGTTAAACAACTGTGTCATTTATCTTTCTGCACATTTACTTTCAGTTGTTTATCATTACTAACTCTCTGCACTTTCATATAGACTTCATCTCAATCAATCTGCTTTAACAATCTGATTAATCTTTAAGGTTTTCTATATAAGAGCACTCACTAAATCCACCATATTTCCGCACACACAACTCTTAGAAAATAACAAGATCACTTTTATTATTGTCTAAGTAGTTACACTAGAGAGCAATCTGTTTGGATTGATCTGGTATCGATCTGCTGATCAACCTGGTCAATCACCTGCCGAGCAATTTCTTGTTTAAGAATAGCTTGAACTCTCTATTAAATAACCAAGTAAACTGAAAAGTTTGTATTTGTTGTATTCCCCCCCCCCATACACCAAACCTTGCTCTTTCGGGACCAACAAGTGGTATCAGAGCAGTGGTTCATAAGACCATTGTTTTTGTTTCACAAGGTAAAACCTGCGTGGTCAACTTGAATAGATCTAGGAAAACCTATTTTCATTCACGTGCACACTATCTGCTATGGAATCTTCTGTATTTAGGGCTTGTGAAGAATTCTCTATCCAAGTATATAGAGAATGGAGTTTCAGAATCAAAACTGCACTCAAAGCTCATCACTATCTAATGTGGAAATTAATTGAAGAAGGTCCACTAGAGATCACTGAAGAAAAGACGGTAACTACTTCAAAGGAACGTCGCGAAGCCAATCTGGATGATTTTGCCAAAGGGATCATATCTAGCACGGTCGAAGGCGTACATCTGGCCAAAATCCAAGATCTGGATACTACCAAACAGATGTGGGAAGCCTTAAGAGACTTATGTCTAGGATCAAAGGTCATGATTGAGAACAAGCTGTCTCTTGCCTGCAATAAATACAATGAATTCAAAATGAAACCAGGCGAGACCATTGAGCAAATGAAAATGAGATTCATTGGAATCCTCCTTGAGATATCAGCGTTTAATAAAAACAAATATACTCAAAGAGAGAAGAACATGAAAGTACTCAGAGCACTTCCACCTAGCTGGGAGATATATGCTGCAATGCAACCACTTCGTGCAGACTTCAATGAACTCTCTACAGAAGCCTTATTTGACCATCTTGAAGGCCATGAATGTGACATACAAAGAATTCGTGGACCAGATCTTCTGTCCAAAAAGGTAGAAAGCAGCTTGAAGAAGGACAAAGAAGTAGCATTCAAAGCAAAGAGCAAACCAGATGAGCCTTCGGAATCATCTACACCAGATGAAGAGAAAGGTTATGACAAATTACTAAAAGAGTTGGCAATGATTGCCAAACGCATGGACAAGATGGAGGTCAGATCGAAGAAATTTAGACGTTTCTACAAAGATAACAAAAACAGATTATACAAAAAACGTGACAATGATCGATCTGATAGCAAGGATGAATCAAAACAACAGACAGGTAAATTCTCAAAAACATCTAATTCAACGGATTATACCTGCTTTGGTTGTGGTAGAACAGGTCACTTCAAAACAGATTGTCCTGATCTGTCCAAAAGCCAAAGAGAAGAATTGAGAGCAAAAATAGATCGAAAACTCAAATATGAATGCAAAGCCATGCTAGCTGAAAAAGAATCAAGCAGCTCGAGTCATTTGTTAGATAGCTCGTCAGAGAATGATGAAGCATTCTTTGCTAATGACGAAGAAAGCTGGGATGAATGCTATGTAGGACTAGACAACGGTCTGGATGAAATAGAGGTAAATTCTTGCAATTCAAATTCATCAAATGATAATGATCTGGAACAGGAAATAGAAGATCAATCTGAATACTCATGGGAAGAAGTGAATTAGATGTTCAAAAGCTATTCGAGCATCAAAAGACTGATTAGAGAAGTTGTAGAAGAAAATGATAGGCTGAAGAAATCTGAACAGATATTGAGCACAGCTAACTCAAAGGTTAAAGATCTCATCAACAGAAACAACGTAGCTGAAGAAAAGATAAAGAAAGGAAAAGAAATGATCTACAAAAGTGATGAACGTGCCAAGATGCTAATCAATCTGCAACAAAAAGGCACATCTGGATTAGGATATCCAGGTCACTCGGAAAAATCTTCGGGAACCATAAACTTTGTACCAGAGAGAAAGCAAATACCAGATCAAGTAATAAATCTGAGAAACAAGAAAGATCATCCCCAGAAGATGATGATAAAAGAGACTAGATATAGACAATACCACCAAACAATGGGTCAACCAGCTCATTACACAGAAACAGATCATGCTCATAGAAAGAATATCAACATGACATTTCTGAACAAAAATGTCAACCAGACAAAGAATGTCAACAGGACATCACCTATTAAGAAGGGATTGAAGAATGATGGAATAGAGAGACATCATCCATCTGTATTCCTTCTCTATCAAGAGTTGATAATGATGGGAACATTATTACTTGCTATATATCTGTTCCTAACCCAAAAATATTCTGGATTCAAAAGGGAACATTTGCTAATATCCAAGTACCCAAACGTTGAAGGGTAGCAAAGTTTAATTAATTACAGGACCAGAAGACTGCAAGGAGAAACAAAATAGCAAGAGGAACAATCTGGATAATAGATAGTGGATGTTCAAAGCACATGACATGTGACAAGAATCTACTATCAGATTACATAGAAAAGCCAGGACCACAGGTCACCTTTGGATGTAACTCAAAAGGCTACACCAGAGGATATGGAAACATAAAAGTTGGCAAGACCACCATCTCAAATGTATCATATGTTGAGGTTCTTAGTCACAATCTGTTTTCAGTAATTCAATTCTATGCTAATGGTAATCAGATCGAGACATGCTTAGTCACTAAAACCAGATCGAGACATGCTTAGTCACTAAAACTGCATCAGAAACAAGCTAGTTATGGCACAAGAGATTAAGTCAACTAAATTTCAAGTCAATCAACAAGATTGCTAAAGAAAAATTAGTGGAAGGTCTACTAGATCAAGTATATGATAAAGATCATATAAGTGGTGCTTGTCAAACTGGAAAACAAACCAGATCATCCTTTACAAGCAAAACAACTCATTCAACATCAAGAATACTAGAGCTTTTGCATCTGGATCTGTTTGGACCAGTTAAACCACTAAGCATAAATGGGAGAAAATACACCTTAGTAATCATAGATGACTACTCAAGGTTCACCTGGGTTATCTTTCTTTTAAAGAAGAAAGAGACACTAGCCAAACTACCTGATTTTCTACACAAGATCACCAAACAGAAAGAGGTGAGTGTAGTTACAATCAGAACAGATCGAGGAACAGAATTTCTCAACCGGAAGATTGAAACATACTGCAAAAAGATGGGAATCACTCATCAAACTTCAGCTGCTAGAACACCTCAACAAAATGGAGTTGTTGAAAGGTGAAACAGCCTACTACACTCAGAACAGATCATCAATTACACTCAGACATGGAAAGACACCATATGAGATCTGGAACAACAGAAAGCCTAATATTTCTTACTTTCGCACTTTTGGTTGTTTGTGTTACATACATAATAATGGGAAATCTCAATTGAGGACTTTTGATAGCAAAACTGATCCTAGAATATTCTTAGGATATTCTGATATTAGTAAAGCTTATCGAGTTTACAAAAAGATTTCTCATATTGTGGAAGTAACACCTCATGTTGTTTTTGATGAGTCTATTGTTGAGTACAGGTCACCTGTTAATAAACAGACAGTGAACCAGATGACTTCAAGAAAAATGAATGAAGTGCTACTAGAAGATATTCTTATCTGGAATTCAAAGAGTGATGATGAAGAGATCAATTCTCCACCAATTGCTGAAGAAATTATACAGCAAGGGGGAACAATCCAACATGATCTGGATGAAAACAGATCACCAATTGCAAGCAATAAAATAGTCATTACAGATGATGATCAATCTGAAAATCTAAATCCAGAAGCAAGAATAGATGAGAATCCATTTCAAGCTTCATCAACAGTTCACACAGAATTTGAGGAACCAATAGATCAACATGATCCTGAGATATCTGATGAAGAGATGACCAGGAGAAGGAAATGGACACAAGATCATCCACCAGAACAGACTGTTGGTAACCCATCAGATCGTGTGAAAACAAGAAGAATGCATGGAGAAAGTGCCTTGTTAAGCTGCTATCTCTCTCGCATTAAACCATCTGATACTCATGAAGCACTACACGATGCAGATTGGATAACAGAAATGCAAGAAGAACTCAATGAGTTCAAAAGAAATGAGGTCTGGTATCTCGTGGACAGACCCAAACACCAAGGAGTTATTGGTGTAAAATGGGTGTTCAAAAATAAACGAGATGAGAATGGTGAAGTGGTCAGAAACAAAGCCAGATTAGTAGCTAAAGGCTATAATCAACAAGAAGGCATTGATTTTGATGAAACATTTGCACCCGTAGCCAGACTAGAAGCAATAAGGCTGTTCTTGGCATATGCTGCACACAAAAGATTCAATGTATACCAGATGGATGTCAAAAGTGCCTTCCTAAATGGTATCCTTGAAGAGGAAGTCTATGTGGAACAGCCACCTGGATTCGAAGAAGCAGATCCAAATCAGAAAGTATACAGACTGAAAAAAGCAGTCTATGGTCTAAAACAAGCTCCTAGAGCTTGGTATGAGACACTATCTACATTTCTACTAGAATCTGGATTCAGAAGAGGATCAGTTAACAAGACTTTGTTCATCAACAAAGTCAAAGAGAATATCCTTTTAGTACAGATCTATGTAGATGATATCATATTTGGATCTCAATGTACTTATTTGTGTGATAAATTTGCTGAACTTATGAAAAATAAGTATCAAATGTCCATGATGGGTGAAATGAGTTTCTTTCTAGGTTTGTAGGTCAAGCAGTTACCAGATGGCATCTTTATTAATCAAGCAAAGTATATACATGATCTGCTGACTAAGTTTGGGATCAAAGACAGTAAACCTGTTAAAATTCCAATGCAGACCAACGGGAAAATTGATCATGATCCAGAGGGAAAACAATCAAATATCACTCAATACAGAGGGATCATAGGATCACTACTCTACAACCTGCCAGTCGACCTGACATTACATTTGCAGTAGGTGTATGTGCAAGATATCAAGGGAAGCATCTAAGAAGATATTAAGAAGATATTAAGATATCTAAAGGGAACAGCTCACATTGGATTATGGTATCCTTGTGAAGATAACTTTGAGCTTACTGGATATACAGGCTCAAATTATGCTGGATGCAAGTTAGACAGAATGTCAACATCTGGCACATGTCAGTTTTTAGGAAATAAACTGATCTCATGGTTCTCAAAGAAGCAGACATCTGTTGCCACATCAACAACAGAGGCTGAATATATGGCGGCTGGAAGTTGTTGTGCATAAATACTCTGGTTAAAACAACAGCTCAAAGACTATAGCAATCACACAGAATCCCGTTTTGCATACCAGATGCAAACATGTAGATGTGAGACATCACTTTATAAGGGATCATGTTGAAAGAAAACATGTACATATCGAGAAGATACACACTGAGATACAGAGAGCATATATTCTCACCAAAGCATTACCAGAAGAAAGATTCAAGATGCTTTGTGGGAAATTAGGATTGCTAAATGTGGAAGAAAGAACCAGATCGATATAGGACATATTGATGAAAAAAAAGATCACGTAAAATTCCAACTGGGAATTGACACCTGATCATCTAAATACATGTTAATGATCAAACAGATCAATGAATTTTCAACCGGGAATTATTATCAGATCATCACACAAGTTTGGTGTCCAAAACTTGAATGTAGCTTCAACAGATCGATAGTGTTGACAACAATTCGTTAATGAGGAGATCAATTTGGACCAGATAACTAGTAGCCACGTGGATATTAATTAATACTTTTTATTAATTTTCTCATTACTTGGTCAAGGGAGAAAGTCAACAAGATACGGCGATTATATCAATTTTTTCATAAATCTAAATTCTGACATAATATACCAAATCTTTTATTTTTGATGATTAAGTACAGTATTTTGGAAACGTGATCGAGGAGATATTTACCAAACCAAGAAAAAGGGAGAAAATTGACGGCAAAAACAAACACGCGCCACACTGCAACCGTAGGATCAAGCGCGTGTATCAAACGCAGAAAAGAGAAGATAGTAGACCATAAGTCTATAACTTCGAAAGACGGGAAAAGCTGAAAAAGGGAAGAATATCAATTAAATTATTACCTTGTTTATCACTTATCTATATATATTTGATAAAGGCGGTTCGACTATCATCTACATACTTCTTCTTCGACACTTTGCAAACTTTTCCTTAAACTTCAAATCTCTCTCAAATATTCAAAAACCTATCTATCAAAATGGCTCCAAAATCATCGTTGTTTCTTGAGCAAGTGAAATTTCTGAACCCATACATTCATCAAGATTTATACGCTGTTCTTGATACCTTCGGATTTCACAAACTGGACAAGGCTTTCAACCTTGTTAAACGCTGCAAAGGTTTCAAATTTATGAGTTTTTCTTTAAACTGCTTTGTATCTTTAATGCTCTGAAATCTCTTAAAACCGTATTGAAAAGCAAGTTTTTCCATTTGCATGCATATGTGCATCTGTATGTAGTGTAGAACTCAATATTCTGTGAACTGCTACTGAGCACTTATACTTCATTGATGGAAGGATAGTGCTCATCTATGTTGCTTTGACTTTGCTGTAGGATTTCACAATATCATTACCACACACCCTCTCCACTTCTTGCCGAAAGAAGTAGCAGCCTTCTATCTCTCATGGCAAGGAGGGAAAGGTGGGAATGAAGCCACGATCCGAGTCAGCAAGGGCAGCACTATCAGCAATACAACATATAACGTGCTGAACATCATAGATGAAGTCTACAAATTGAAAGATGAAGGTCTTAGCCTTGGAGACATCACGGACGAACAACTACAAGAAGCTATCGAAATGGTGATGGTAGTGTGTTGGTCCCGAAAGAGCAAGGTTTGGTGTATGGGGGGAATACACCAAATACTAACTTTTCAATTTACTTGCCGATTAATCAGAGAGTTCAAGCTATTCTGTATTAGAAATTGCTCCGCAGTGACTGGACAGATCGATGTGCAGATCGATAGCAGTTTTAGTCCAAACAGATTACTCTCTTAGTGAGAACACTTTAGCTAATAATAAGAATGATCTTATTACTTTCTGAGTGTTGAGTAAGTGCGGAATAATGGTGGATTAATGATTGCTCTTGTTTTAGAAAACCTTAAGAAGTTAATCAGATCGATTAAGCAGATTGATTAAGAATGCAGATTATATGATGGTGCAGATAGTTAGAATAATAAACAACTGAAATGAAATATGCAGAAATGTAAAGCACACAGATGTTTAACGTGGTTCGGGAAATCCCTACGTCCACGATCTGGTCAAATCTAGACCATATTATCCACTACTAGGATACTCTGCTTCTTTATACTCGTGGAGAACGAGTCACAAGTATCAATCACAACTAGAGAGATACTTATGCACGAAATAAGGGTCGTGTCCCTTTACAACAGATTACCTCTACGTTACCACTAGAAAACTACTAGCTAGCAAGGTGATCTCCTTTCTCTCGATGAGAAAGACTTGAATCGAGGTGGTTGGTGTGATGTAGAATCACAGAGTGTTGAAGTTCTAAGTCTGGATAGCAGATTGATTGCTTGAGAGTATGACAGCAGTATAGCTCGCGTATGTGTTCTATCTCAATCCAGATTTTTGAACTTCGACTATATAGGCATTGAATTTGACATTCTAGCCATTGTCGATTGGTGTGAGATAGATGGTATATTGCCAATCAATGACTTCCATCATATCTGTTCTTGCCATATAGGAAAGGTTGACTCAATCTTTGAGTTATAGAAAGCAGATTTGCTAACGGTCTCTTTCCTTCTATATGTTAACCGAAGGTCTTCTTTCCAATCCCAGTTGGATGGACTTTTAATCTTGACGTGGCAAGAGCATATGATGTGTAGGATGATGTCAGCTGGTGGATTGATGATTCAGTCATTCTGGTTCCTCGCTGTAGGCATCGATCTGGTCGCTGTCTGTTACAGCAGATCGATTCCTTTTGGCGTGAAAACTTGACCTTCATCCTATTCTAAGTTGAGATTGACTTCTATAGGAACATCTCCTTTACATTTCAAATCATCTCCTAATCTGTTCCATAACAGTATTCACTTTATCTCTAGTGATCTGTTTTTACACGT
>JAPKLX010000486.1:101731-136579 GCA_026898415.1 Leonotis leonurus | reverse complement strand
TATAATAATGTAGAGTCGTCAATTATGTTGGGTTGGAGCTACAATTATTTAGTCACATTAATATGTTCATCCATTATTTACCATGGGTTTGAGGTTTTTTATTTTAAGCTTAATGATAATATATATAAAGTATTCATATTATATTAAATATATTTTGAATTATTATAAATTATCATTTAATATATAAGTATGATGAAGCACACGGAAAGTCACCTTGCAAAATGACACGTCAGCTTGAATTTTTTAATTACATGTTCCCATCACATTTTAAGTACCTTTGAACATGCTACATAGAGATATTGTTACTATATATTTATATATTACATATTTATTGATAATTCATGTGTTAATTTGACATTTCTGGTATTTTATGAAATGTCTAATATACATGAATAGTTTAGAAATTTTTTTATCATTTATTATTATGTTCCAACAAAGATATAGGCCCCATGCCATGGTCATACAACTATAGAAAACAAAAGCAACAAAAGGGAAATTAGAATACAAGAAAAGAAATTGAGACAACATGGGTAGGGCAACAACCTAAATTGGGTGTTTGGATTATTCATATACTTTTGGAAATGAACTAATGACAAACATGTAAACTTAAATATGTTTATAGAAATACATAAATATATCCAAGCTTTATCAACCAAAAACAAAATAACTTATAATAAAGATCTTCTCATCACAAGATACAAGAAGGAAAAATACAAACACGAGATGTAATACGAAAACATTACAACACAAAAAGTACGACCTTGGCACCGTGCAAACGGAATGATCTCTTTCTTGCAAAGTGTTTCTACATACCATGTTTAGAGGGTCCACAAATGTTGTATCCATTGCTGTGATCACAATTAACAAGGCCAAAACCCCAACATGGGAATCATTAGAAGAGTCTTTATGAAGTGTGAGATCAACAGTAGGGTCAACAGCACACATGGCCCTTACCACTCTTAGCAATTTCAGTCATCAGTACTACTGATTCCATACAACTCAACAACCATTCACCTCTTGTTTGCTTTATCATTGCAAGATCATGCATCACGTAACAAAATTTCCAGTAGTTCATGACTCTTGAGTATTTCAAAACCAGAGCAAATCTAATGCACGGTTTATATATAAAGGGACAGATCAGAAAGGGAGCTGAGTGTTAGCCAAATTTGCAGAAAGTTTCCAACTTTCGATGGCAGCTACATAAGAAAGAGATGCCTATTTTCATTTTAAATGGGACCATATTCAGTGTCCTTACCATGTTACAACTTACAAAAATACCCTGTATTATAAGAAGGCCTATTAAATGTCAATAACATCAAGTTTAAAGCTTTTATAGGGAGCACAATTAAGGTGATTGATTTCCCTACATGTGTTTTAGGGCAAGAAAATTGCGGTATCTGCTGGTAATTAAGAATGATACATGTACATGGGAAGTGGTACCTACTCTGGTTTAATAAGAACCTTCTGATAAGGAAAAACTATATACTCAGCTGGCAAAACTGGTCTGGTGCAATTATGTTTCTGATGTACCTGTCACAAGTTGAAAAATCGAACATTTTAGGATGTACACAAGGAGGAGGCATGTAACTGAGATCTAGAATATAGACTTGATGAAAGAACAACTGAAGTATTTCAAGACCAACATCACTACCCCACCCTTTGGGTTTGAGATCGAAGTGATAAATGATAACATTCAACTATTAACATTTCATTAGTTCAAACACTCTCAGGAGCAGATTATTGCTTGCTATATTTCACCACATAAAGAATATTACAGAACTTTGAAAAGATGTCCAACATCGTGTGTTGTCATGTGATACCATCTGAAGCCTTTTATAGCATAGAGAGCCGAGGATCTAGATGCATTATTATCTATTTCCCGATTTTGGTACATTTCCTCTCTCGCATTTCTCTCATTTCTTATTTTATATGCAGACCGGTCCATATATAGCATTCATGATATAATAGTTAAACAGTTATAGTTATAGAACTAGGTTTAGGTGAATCGAAAAAACACATCTTTAATCTATTCAAAACTAACATCAGATATTCTGATACTCAACAGTTGACACAATCTGAAACTTGTGTTTCTCATAATGTAAAGGGAATTAAAAACTCTGAAACATGGATGTTCATAAATTTCTATAACCAAGATTGATCTAGTCAAACTAACACTCAAACTCATGCACAACCTATATCACTAGCTTTCTTTAAGAACAATCAGCCTACAGAAAAGAATAACTGAACCTTCTTGCTATTCCAGAATTCCTTTCATTTATGGAACCAGTTTAATTTTCAGAATTATCTTCACCTTCGCCGGTTCCTTGCATTACATTCTTTTTCATGTCATGTACAGTTTTTCCTGGTTTCAGAGCAACTAGTTTAGTCAAAAAATTGACCCGTTACAAACAAAGTACCTCACTTAGTCAAATTCATGTATACGGCAATGATCAACTGACAAAATACGGACCTCTGATTCAGGTAGCCGGTAGCGTATTAAGACCAGGATTGTTTCTTCATCTAGTATCCCACCGCCCATCACATTCCCAGCTTCTTCTCAGATCAAAACAAGCCCTGCAAGTAGCTCGATATCGGGAATAACAGGACGGGATTCTATCGTCTGCACAAGCATAGTGATCAAGATGCATGACTACAAAATCCTAAGACCTAACTTGAATAATCCCTCCATCAAAACCTCAGGAAGTCTAAGCATGATTTTCATTAAAAGAGAGAGAAGTACAATGGACAGAATCCCTGGGACTTGGTCCCAATATTATTCCCCAAGCATATGGAAATTATAGGGTACTTATTAGTTATTAGCACAAACGGAAGATAATTACTCACTAAGAATATCAATTTGTTCAAGACATAACGAAGAGTCAGCAGCACTAAACTTGTTCTTAAAAATATGAAAATAAGTGTAGAATCTGGAGATTCTGAAATCCTTGAAAAGCAAATTTCTTGCCACAAAACTTGTTCTTAAAATTCATTGGATCATAAGACCTTAAAAACTGGCTGGAGCTGAGTAGTTCTGAAGGTCCATGTTCAAGATTAGCAGAAAAAATCCTAAAGTTTGAAAATTAAATAGTTTTTGAGTATGAATTCCAGTACCATTTAGCTAAAATAGTTCATGCCTTTTACTGAACTGTAATTTCTGATTACACTTTACGGTTGATACGACTTCTCATGAGAATCAGTTGATGCAGCGCATGGTCATATTGTATGGCTTTCATTACATATATGACATGATCACATATTCACATGGGTTCATTACATATATGATTGGTGCGAAGAGTTTCCATGAGAACTCTCTTGTTCCGAGCAACTCAGCAACAACACATCAACAAGAAGCATAACATGTAAGTAAATGAGAAGAAGGAATGAAGACTCACGAGCTTAATCATTTCCTCGAGAACAGAGGTGACCTGATCGCCACCTTTGAGCAAGTCTTCATACTGAGCAACATCCCATTTTTCTTCACCCGATGATGCTTTTGAAGATAGCTGGGAATTTAGGCCGTGCGGCGAAGTATTCGAGGTGGGGGCGGCTTTGAAAGAGAAACGGAGGAGAAAGCGGTGAACGGTATTCCGACGTAGGCCGTGCTTTACTCTGCTTCGACACCACTCGCCTATTTAAGTGCTCTTTAGTGTCTGTCTATTTAATATATACTCCCACTATTTATTATATATATCAGATTTGAAATGTTTGAATATTCAAGAGAAGAAAGGGTTTAGGAGCTCACGCCAAAACCTCTCCCTAAACCCTTTCCATCCCACAGAGGCGAAAAATCAAGATTTGACGTCAAAATTAACAAGAAATTTCGATAAAGCCATCGTAATTTCTGAAGATGTACTTGAGATTTCGACGATTGAATCGTGTTTTGGAAGTACTGCCCAAGATTTATCCAGGTAAAGAATGCTGTTCGGCAGTCGGCACCAGCTAGTTCTCCATTTATGTTGTAAAAAGAGTTTTTTTTTTTTTTTCTTTCTGGGTACTTGCAATTTATTCATTCATTGCTCCCTGATCGCTTCTGTCTACTTTAAAGGTACTTTATACCCGTCATCTGCAGCGGGCACCAATGTTCTAACCGACGGCGATGGCGCTGTAGCTTGGTTATGTGAGGGCAGTAATATCTATGGAGGGTTTGGGCTTGGTTTGGCTGGTCTTCAATGGCAGAGGTTAGGAATTCTTCTATGCTTTCTCATGTCTTGTGTGCTAAGAAATGGAGTTATTCAGTCAAGGGAAGAGCTGAAGCATATTCCTTGTGCAAGTTTTGAATACCCTTAGCAGATACAAGAAGAAAGAGTACACTGAAAATTGTGATATTTGCAAGCGTATTGGGTTGAAAAATGCTTCTAGTCATGTTTTATATAACTTTATTGCTACTATTCTTCCAAAACTGACTTGAACGACTTTCAGCTACCCCTACTTTACCAAACTAATGTCTTGGTTCTTACTCTGTTGACTGCTTGATGAAATGTTTATTATCCTAACTTGCCGGTGACAGCCTTTTTCAGGTATTCCACTCGATCGGGGAAAAAAGCTAAGGCGGTCTCCAAGACCAATGCTTTATCCGTTGTTCGGTCATTACTTCATCAGCCTAGAGGTGAGAAGGTTTTTATTGTTATCATTGCACTCGCTTATAATGAAAAGACTTAAAAGCAACGAGATATAATGGCATTTATATCGTGCTTATAAAGATAACTGTATAGTCCGTATTCAGGGGGCTTCTAAATGTGTTCTAGATTGTCATGTCATCTAATTGCTATAATCTGATGCCAATTCTATTTTGTGGTAAATGATTTCCAAACTTCCACATGTGTGCTTAAACTCCAATTCATTCACTGATTTTTTTTTTTTTCTAATTCATACAATGCAATTGGAGCTTATAGGCAAAAAGGAATCAATATAAGTATCTCATTGTGGCTTCAATGCTGACTAATCAGCGCCTTCTTTTCTAGTGAAACTCCCATCAAAGTTCACCATGAATTTTAGGCAATTATCATGACATTTGTGGACACTATCGAATGGTACTAAGTAGTATAAAAAAGAAATTCTTTTTCTATACACTTGAACCACTGTTGGTCACATTTCTCTTAAATGAGAACTGAGAAATCGAAGGTGCCATACAGGGAGTTTCTCAGGCCTGTTCATAGATATCTAGCTACTAACTAGTAGGCTAAGGAATCCTAAAATATAGGAATGCAAAAACTTCTCTCCAATTCATTGCGGTGTTACCTTCTCTTCAAAATTTAACTTCTATTTCAGTTGAAGTCACTTTGATTATAATGAGACACTACCAATAGAATCTAGTGTAAAGGGATTTCTTGAACAGGAGAGAGGAAATAGTACAAAAGTTTGCTCCCTTGTAAATGAACAGATTTTCCTTGTAAACTTGGCTGTTGACATTGGACAAGCGCCCACTGTGTGATACGCTTGAAAGTTGTCTCGATATCTCCATATATCCCAAATTGGTTTGTTTTGTTTTGTTTAGGCATCATTCCAGGGAGTTGAAGCACCTATTTCTTCAATGTTGCTATCCATTTGATATCAAAATATACCCGTATTACCTGTCTATTATGATATTTTTTCCCACTAGCTAAATATTGAGAAACTCGGGAAGCCTCTTTGAATAGGCTATCAGAATTTATCATTGATTATTGCAGGGCAATCCCACTGCTGGTTGAACAAAGCTCCAGGAATGGATGGCATGTTTAAAGGAGATGGCATTTTCCTAGTAATTGTTGATGGTTATAATGGAGGATCGCTTGAGGCTAATCAAAGTACTGCCAAAATGATTGAAAAAGCAAAATTTCTTCAGCAGAGGTATTGGCAAATTAGTATCCTAGAACAATGGGGATATGTATTTTGTAGAATATAAAGTCTAGCATGGAAGACATGCTTTACATGCTCATATTTGATGTTGCAGGTATCCTTTCCTTCAAGTTATGGCCATGCAACTCTGTCCATCAGTATGCCTAGATGATGATGTTTCTTCAAATCAGCGGCAAATCATGAAGGATTACATTACTTTTCCTATCTTATTGTCTAACAAGAACATTCTCGAGGTTTGTTACTGAATGGAACCTCATAACGATATCATGTATTTCACATTTATCAATTTTGAATTCCCTTTTGCTCATTTCTTTATTTTTCTTTTGTAGGAGGCTAATGTACCCTGCTTAATTTTATCAAAGGGTTTTCAAAATCCAATCATGTACCCTGGCAAAGATGTAGATCTAAGGGTGCTTAATAAAGGTTCTCACTTCTTAAGCTTGTTAGTATTCTCATATTCAAGAAAGCAAAACACTTCTTATTATTTGTCAACATTGTCTTTTAGTATGGGTGATGTATGGAATATATAATAGATTTGACAAGGAGATTGTCAGGAACATCTTAAATAAAGACGGAAACAAAAGTGTGGCATGTTCAGTTTCCTGGAAAAATAATATTAAAAATGGAAAATTTTCCTTATTTTTCCTTTGGTCAGGTGATCACATGCATTTGCTAACTTTTATATTTCTGTATAACTACTGGCTACTGTACTAGAAGTGGTTTTTTCCTAGACATTGCACTTAAAATGCTGAACTTGAGAAACAGTTGAAAATTTGGCTAGTGAAAAATTTTCATATATCATTGTCTGATGGCTGGCATATTTGCAGCTATTGGTGATTTTAATTCCGAAAATGGCAAGGATGCTGATGTTGTTGATGTGAAAAGCACTTGGGACAAGCCCATTGAAGTTGTTAAGGAACCAGATGCTTGTTCTGCTTCGCGGAATATATTGTTGTCCTTCCCAGGTAGAAGCTTCTTTACTTTGTCCGGAGGCATACAGTCACACTAGGTATATATTCTTGAGGGGTAGGGAAAAGAACAGCAGAAAGTTTGTAGCTTTGACTTCTGAGTAAAATGATTCTCAAAATACTAACTGGAAAGTCCCCGGCCCTGAAAGTGAGTGTTAGTGAGTTGAATTTCGATTTTTTCCGTGGGAATTATAATCCTTATCAAGTTTATGTGGTGATGAAGAGAAAAATCAAATCACATGAAGTTTGTAAGTAGAGAACCCAAATGGTTTAGCTTCATATGAAGTGCTTGCTTTATATGCCTGGTGATCCGAAATACGGATTTGCCAGCCTCAAACTACTCCTTTTCTGTTTGTGTAAAGGCAGGTTATCAAAACACTCTGGTATCCGTCAAATTGATCATTAGCGTCATTTTGCAGGTTGCATTTCAGTTGACAAGAGTGGCAATTTGCTGTTCCTTTCTGATGTTAATCATCACAGGATTATTGTGCTCAATAGCGATGGGAATATTTTGGATGCTGTAAGTACTAGATTGTGCATAATAACTTGGGGGTTGAGTATGAGCTTTTGTTATGTGTAAACCATCCAGAATGTTAAATGGGATGTATAAGTAAGCATTTGTTTTATCCTCTCAGATTGGTTCCTCTCCTGGATTTGAGGATGGAGAGTTTGAAATAGCAAAGTTGATGAGACCGGCAGCTTCGTTCTACGACTCTTCTGAAGATTGCCTTTATTTTGTGGATTCTGAGGTATGCCTCTTAAATGTCTCTCAGTTGCTTTTTGTTATGATAGTTAGTATACACAGGAATAGGAATTGAACACTTAGTGAAGAGAACACATAAATACTACCTCGTAGCTGTTAGTGGAAAGGTTATTATAAAAGCTTTGTTTGTTTTCTCTGTCACTGATTTAGTCTTCCCTTTTTCCTGAGTTTGTGCCTGTGTGTTTGGTTGATGAATTTCTCTTTTCACCAAAGAACCATGCCATCAGGAGAGCTGATATGGGAGCAAGGGTTGTGGAGACTGTTTTTCCAATACCTGATAGTAGTAAGAAGAAGGGTTTATGGAAGCAGATTCTAGATAAGATATGGACGAAACAGAGTGTAAAGGCGAAGTTGGAAGAGTATGATCCTGCATTACTCTTGTTCCCTTGGCATCTTCTGAAGTCATCAGAAAATGATATCATTGTACTCAATCAAAGGTGAAATACTAATGTTTGTTTCATCAGTCGATTCTTGTTTCGCATCCTTTTACTTTGCTAGGTTGATTATGAAAGTCTATATCATGTGTGGTAATATTATGGAAATATCTGTTTCTTTGATTCTGTCTTCCTTTTTTTTTACTTCTCGATATGATTCATTCTAAAAAAAGCAGTGGTTCATCTTCTTAGTACAATTAGCACGATGGATCGTTCCTTTTAATGTTTATGGTTAAAATCTCTTTGTAATGTTTCATTTGCCTCCAAATTTGTTGTTTCTTATGATAAAATAATTAAAGTCTCTTTCTACTAAAACTCGTTACAAAAGAGAAGAATCTGGCTGGTAGAACAAATGCTGACATTCTAAGGCACTTGTGCATGCAGCTTTGGAACTCTTTGGACTGTAGATCTGAAATCAGGGCTTATCAAAGAAGTTATAGAAGGTTGGACCCTTGACTCTTCTTGTTGACATGCCAATTATACCTGCACTTTACTAACTTGCCATTTCCATGAAAGATTCTTCAAAAATTTCGGAGATCTGTGGGCAGATAATCAACGAGAAATGTGAACTGTTGAGACAGCTGCCTGCTGATTGGTTGGAGCAGAGAGTTGATGCAAATTGTAAGCTGGAAGGAATTCCATATGCTGGTCTTATGTCCTCTGTCGCCTCTTTACCTGATGAAGTTGTATTCTATGATGATGGTATGGAAACTTGTAACCGTATTTATTAGTTTCTCTAAGCGAAAGTGTTTGAAGGATAGATGTTCATTAGTTTATCATTGAAGCTGGACAGAGAGTGGTTAAATTCAACAAAAGATCTGGATCTGCAACAAACTTGTGTTTGTCAAACTTTGGGAACCTCGGGATTCCATATTGGCTCACGTCGTCTATTGAGAAAATGTATTCTGCGTAAGTATGAAAAATTCATTAAAAACATGGATTTGCTTTCTGGTTTCCTGGTGGTTAACTAAACGACTGTTGCAGCGATGGTCGATCAGAAATAAACCTCGATCATTCAGAGTGTTTTCACCTCTTACCAGGTCTTTTCTTTATGGTTTGAGTACAGTTTTTTAGTCTTTCCAAATTTCTTTGTTACTTACTTGCTTGTGCCAAGCGTGTTCCGTTACTCGTATATCTAGTTGATGCATTTCTTCATTCGGATATTTTAATTTTCTTGATTAACGCAATGTTATGTCAAGTAAAAGCCACTTTGCATTTTCGTGATTAAAAATCGTGTAAACGGGCAAGTTGTTCGAACTTCTTTTGCTATGTCGGAGTTGTACGATTTCACAGTGAACCTAATACTGGTCTGGGCACGGCACGCCTTTGTATTTCTTCAGGGAAAGTTGATATAAAGTTAATTGTCGAAATTCCTCAACACGCCGAGCTAGTAGAGCAGCCCCAAGAAGGATGCATATGGCACCAGGCTAGAGGTGCAGCGTCTGAAATCTCAGGGGTAGAGAGACAGACTGCATCGACGGAAAAGGTACAAACTTCGGCTCCCGTTCCAAGTTTCTTCAATTATGTCGTCGTTGTTCACGTGTATACATATAGGCTTCTAGTTGTGAATTTCAATCTGCTTCAGGTGAGTATGACTCAAAAGTTCTACGATGACCTCGATAGCCTTATCTATTCCTCACCGGAAGATGAATCAACGAGCAAAGCAGAGAGCCAACCCGATGGCAAGGAATTGCAAGAAGGTAGAGTCTGCATTGATTGCACGATCAACACTAGTCCTGGAACAAGCGAGGTACGCGTACTTTCTTTATCACGTCACCATCATGAGTCGGTTTGAATCTTCTATCACAAGACTACTGCTAAGAACATCTGATTTAGGTTATTATATATGCTGCGCTGTACTTGAGGCTGAAGAAGAATTCAAACTCTCAAGGAGTGAATGCAGCGAGGATAGCTGACATTGTGGAGCCCAAGAGGGCATCCAAACGAGATGTGCTCGTTAAGCTCCTCACGATTTCGGAGAGAGAGCTGGAAGAAGTCGTGTTTATCAGACCTCTACACATTAGGCTCGAGTTCAACTGCGACTTCCATCCTAAAGGAGAGAACTCCAAAGAAGTGCTTCTAACCGATTCTTCTGTGGAAGCTCATGTTACCCTCTAAGTAGCCGGTTTTTGCTTGCTTTCCGGCCTTGCACGACGGTCATAGCTCCCTTTTAATGTTATCGATCCTTTACGAAGTCGATTTTGGTGGAATTACAACCTAATTCTTGTGATTATAGTTTCATGATTCTGGTAACAGAACAGAAACTAAATCAGTTAAAAATTGTTTTGTTTTTTTTCTTAAGAGAATGAATTAAGAAACTATTCTAAATTCTTGAAGTTTTTGGTATTTGATAAGGTTGCACTAATTTGGTCCTTCACAATTTTGCAAGAGTGAACCTAGAAAAGAAAGTATGCTTAGAAATTGGGATGTAGACGATCCGAGCCAAATAGTCGAATATTAGGGTTTTCGAGCTCAGTTCGAGCTTTTGATATGTTGTCCGAGCTTGACTCGCCATTTAATTATCAGGTTCGAGTTCTGTTCAAGGTCGATTCGTGCATTACTCGATAATATTAGTTTCGAGTTTGAGTTTGAACTCGGCTCGTTTGATATTAATATGACTGGTTTTTCAACTCAAGCTTGTGTAAAATTTTATTTTAGCACATTAGCTAGTTTAGCTTAAGGCTCTATTAGAGATTTGGAACAGGTTCAATAACATGCTCGTGAACTCAATGAGTCGAGCATTATTTGGCTTGAGTTCGAATCAAGCTTATCTTGTTCAATATCAAGTTGAGTTCTCTTCGATTTTTTTCCAAATCAAACCTTAAATAGTTGGTGAATAGTTCTGTTAATTTATGACATACTTAGAAAAAAAGGAAATAACAGAAATATATTAACAGCTTGAATTGGGAAACTACTATACACACTAACTCAAATTTACAATGCACTCTCCCAAATCCATAAATTAACACAAACGTTACATCTAGCATGTTACACAGTCACTATATATATGTAACATTTTCCACATTACATAAATAAAAATACATAAATGTCCTTAACTATATAGTTTAATTATTGTATCAACATACGAGATCACATAATCTCGTATGTGGATACTTATTAGAGAACAATAGCACGAGCATATCAACACTCAGAGGGAGAGGGAACATTGCACTTGGCGGGAAGTTCGAGTACGAGATCGGGATCGATCCCCAACGACGGGAGAAGGAGCGAGTTCTTGTACGAGCACAAGCATCGCCAGTTGGCCCCGGAGACAGCATTGCAACACTCGGGAGATGGTGGCTCCGGGCTAGGCGGCATGACGGCCGGCTTGCATGCAGTGAAGCCGTCGTCCGTCACGTTGCACAAGGTCATCGCCTTCGCCCCGTCCAGAATTACGAGGATCGCGGCCACCAGCGCCACCACTCTTGCGATCCCATCACCCATTTTGATGACTTCCTTTTATCTCTTTAGGGGTGAATTTTTTGTGTTGATATAAGTGGGGTATTTATTATATAAAGAGTGTAAAGAGGCTCAAGTTGTGAGGTGGTGATGGAGAAGTTTGGAAGCTTTTGAAGTCACGTGATGATGCTTGCTTGGGTTGGACCCCTATTTATTTGGCCTTAGCATTTGTCACCACTTATATAAGATTTGCCTCTCTGCAATATAGATTTCTTTCGTGTTTCTTGTAAATTTTCTATTTCAACATAATATTCTCTTTTTTTTCCGAGTTCAAAATGATTTGAGTAATCCATTTTCAGTCAAGCTCAATTGAAGTCCATTGTGAGATTATTCAGGCCGGTCTAAAGTAAAAGCGCTTACAGAAACCGCTTACTTACCGAAATTGATCAGCAAAACTGTTGTTACGAAATTCTTTTCAAGATTGGGACGTCCAAGCTTGCAGTCAGATGAGTGTGCCCCGTATGTCTTTCCAAAAGGACAATTCTTGAAGTCAAGTTGGTTCATGGATACACTCTCATCTCCTATTTCTGTAGATGGAAAAGAATCTGATGATAAAAGGCAGATGATGATCTCTCATTCCTAACGTGTACTAATTCCAATCTTACGCGAGTAAGCTAATAAAAAAAAAAGATGAGTTATTTTTTTTTATCACTTAGAAGTCATGTGAGATAAAAATCTCATGCACATTTTGAAAGAAAGAAGGAAATGAGGAATCCTCATTCCGATACTGACTCTCTCACTCCCGTGACCCTGTCGTTACTTTTCTTTCTATTATTTTGAAATTAGTTGTTGCAACTTCAATCTCTCAAATTTTTGATATTCTTTTTGAAAATCCTAGCTAGTCTTATCATTGCTATTACTCAACCAAGCATGAAACATATGCTGTATATATGTCCATAAATCAAATTGGATATCTAATCATAGGAATAATTCTTCGGAGACTCAAATAACACATATACAAGCAAACTCTTTTCACACCGCAAACCAAGATAACTTTAATTAACACTTTAATTCATATCTACCCACTTTCTACTCATTATTATAATCATAATTACTTTTTCATTATTCTCCAATCACCTCACTTTCTTTTACTCCTTTTAATTTTTTTCAAACTTTTTTACTCCTTTTAAATTTTTTTCAAACTTATTCTTCATTTTTCTTTCTCTTAAAATTTCTTACGTAAATTTCAGTAGCATATTCTTCATTAACAAATTTTCTTAACATTCATTAACATTCTTACTTAAATTTTATGTAAACTTTAACAATTTGATTTTATCCTTTAATTAACATTTATTTCAAAATTAAAAATCTGAAAATTTAAATTAAATGCAAGAAGCAAATACTTTCAGAATCTAAATTGCAACAAATTTCAATTTTTCACAACATTTTAAAATTTTCACTAAATATTTAAATTTCTCTCTAAAATTTCAAAAAGTGAAGGTGCTAAATATCTATAAATAGCACAAGTGCAACCAACATTCAATACATTACCCAAAAGTTATTAAAACAGCAGCACATCAACATTCTCAACAAAAAAAAAACATTCAAATGGCACCAAGAGGTGAAGATCTAGGTGTTTCAACAAAAACTGCCATAGTGCAGTTCCTTCTCGCAGATTTGAAGAACGGGAAACAAGTTTGGGGCAAGTTTAAAGAGGCTGCTGCAGCTTGGGGATGCAACAGGCGCACCATCACTCGAATTTGGGTTGAAGCAAAAGAGCAAAGGGAGAATGACCAGATTATAAATATTTCAAACAAAAGATTAGGTGTTAAGAAAAAAAGAGTAGAGATTGATCTTGAGCTAATAACTAACCTAGAGCTATTCAAAAGAAGCACAATAAGAAAACTTGCAGTGGGTATTAATTGTAGCAAATCTATTGTAGGTAGATGAGTGATTACGGGGCTGATTAAATCCCATAGTAATGCTATAAAACCAGACTTAACAGTTCTTAATAAGCTGTTAAGGATGAAATTTTCTTTAGAAGCCATAGAGTATGATAGGATCATGAACACACTGCAATTGAGGAGTATGCATAACACGGTGCATATAGACGAAAAATAGTTCTACATATCAAAGACATCACAGAGATTTTACCTCACACCGAAAGAGTTAGAGCCACAATGTTCAAGTAAACAAATGTTTATCCAACAAGACAATGCAAAACCACATATAAAGGACAGTGATCCAGATTTTAGATCAGCTGCCTCAAAGAATGGTTTTAACATCAGAATTGTACATCAACCTCCTAATTCACCAGATACAAATGTTAATGACTTGAGATGGTTTAGAGCCATCCAAAGTCTGCAAACAGAAAATGTGTGCAAAACAGTGGATGATTTAGTCAATGCAGTGGTTAAGTCTTTTGATATGCTTACTGCAGCCACACTAAATAAAGTGTTTTTGAGTTTGCAAGGGTGTATGATTGAGATTCTCAAGGTGAGAGGGCAGAATTCATATAAATTGCCTCACCTCAAAAAAGACACACTCATCAGGGAGAATAGCTTACCACTCAACATTCAAGTTCCAACTGAACTAGTTAGAGACTGCATTGAGTATCTAAAAGCTCATGGAAGTGTTGAAGGCATTCTAGGACTTGAAGATATCACACTGATCTAAAAGCATGGTTGGAGGTTTTTTTTTTTTTTGTAAAGCATGGTGTGCAGACATAGTTAAGAGGATGCTCTGATTGCTGGTTTAGTGAATGCAGTGACATGTGATTATTTTTGTAAAGCATTTCTTAAAGCATATTAGGATGCTGAATTTTGAAAAGCACATTAGGATGTTGTTTTTGTAAAGCATGGTTGGATTAATGAAAAGTTTATTGTTTTATAACACAACACAGATTTAGATATCAAGTGTAGTAAATGTATCTTAAAATCCAATTAATCAGTTCACAATCATCCCAACAGATATCATCATTATCCACATACCAATCAAGACCAGCAATCAGTTCACAATCATCCCAACATTCAAGACCAGCAATCAACACATACAACCCTGTAACCCACACATAAACCAGCCAAAAAACCATCTCAACCATCACATAGAAGCATCTATCCCTAAACATGGATTCATCGATGCAACTGTACACAAACATATGAGAATTTTTACCATCTCAGCAAATCACAACATTTCCCACAACATATTTGCACAAATCACAGAGCTCACCATAATCAAAAACAACAACACAAAACTCACCATAATGAAGAACAACCACAGAGCTCACCAGATCAAGAACAACCACAGAGCTCAGAGCATAATCAATAACATGAACAACATATCTCACCAAATCAAGAACAACAACCACATATCTCACGAAATCAAGTTTAGGGAAAGATCTCACCAAATCGAATAAGTTAGGCAATAAGATCCTCAACATATTCACTTTATCTTTGGGATAATCACAAACATAAGCATGCAATTCCTTTTCAAGCTTCCTTTGATGGAGAATCTTCATAAAGGACTCTGATTGTGTCCCCATGAAGTCCTCAGATTCTGGAAGCGAGAAGGAAGTTGAACCCGAGCCCTCCATCCCCTCCATCGCTCATTTCTCCACCTCAGCACCTCCACCACCGCTCAGAGCATCGGTGACTTCATCATCGGCCTCAGGGGAAGGGTCGTGAAGCCTAGGATCGAACGCCATAGATCCTCCTTTCTCCACCTCAGCACCTCCACCACCGCTGATGTTATGTAATTCCATGAATTTATAAATTTTTTCTTGCATTGTATTATTTTTGATATACGAATGGATAACACTATAGTCTAGGTCGAGTCAAAGCCTATCCCAACATATACTTTAAAAATCTATTTTATATGATAATATATTATAATCATTAAATATAAGTATATAGACTTTAAATTTAGTCATATTTCTATAAAATTTTAACATAATAATACAAAATATTTAAAACTTATCAAATTTAGTCTTTCGAAAATCATTGTAAACCAATCATTCCAAGTTCGCTCCAAATCCGAGTCCAATCCTACCCAAGTTCAAACCCAATTCAAGATCGATGGAAATTTTGTAAAATCATTCACCCAAAATTATGGCAGCAAATTCACACAACATTAAAAGGAATTAATTAGAGAGTCATGTCAATTCAAAAATTATTGCTCCATTTTTCCTTAAATAAACAAATAAAACCAATTATGCATGCCTAAAAATAATCATTGTATCCCACATTTTACATTATTAGGTTATGGTTCAGAATTAATACTAAATTGGGCTCTTTCTTTGGGCCAAAATTATAACATCACGCCTTAGGCCCATTTGAGAATTGATTAACAAGAGCATGGCAAAAGTTGGAGTGAAATTTGTTTTAAATTGTTTTTGGTCAAATCTTTTAATCAATTTTGAAAGTAGAGAGAAGAACCTCAAATCCCAAGCAGTTAAAACAATGATTCATGCATGTTTTATTATTAGTTCAACTGTTGAAATGATGCAAGAATGTCAAGATCTATGAGTCAACTTCAGTTGAAAACTGACTTCCATATATTTTGGTTGATTTTGATGGAATTAATTGTTTTTTATTAGGTTGAGTGCTTATTAATTCTCTCAAGTCAATTATTTCCGAATATTAGGGACCAATTAACATGGCTAAGCATAGGGATCACACATTCAATTAGGGGTAAAAGAGGGTTATGTTATGTGTTTCCACAAATACTCACAAAACAATAAAATTGCTAAGATCAGGTTATATATTGTTTTTCTAACTTTAATTTATGTACAGAATTTAGGGCATAAGATATTTTGAAACATGATGTGAATAGATAGTAGTACACTACAGTAGTACTTTTTTATTATTTGTAATAAAGTTGAAAATTGAAGGACATGTGCAATGAATGTAAAGGATGGAATTTAGCGCATGCATGCAAGCTTCTTTCATCTTCAATATTCACCCTACATTAAATGCCTCTCACCTTTACATTTAATGCTTCTACTTCTACAACTATATATCAAATTAAACCACACACATCCATCAAAATATATATGTAAATCATGCGTGTGTTAGTAAAGTAGATAGTGATATGTCAACATTCAATATTCAAGATTTAGGATTAGAGTTATTCGTGATGTCACCATTTAATTCAATTTATAATTATATGACTGAAATAGCAAAGAATGAATCTAATAATGAAATGATGATGGGAAAGAAATGTGATATATATGGAGTTTCTTTAATTAAATTTTATGTCAATAATTAATTTATATTTTAAACATTGCAATTAGGCATACTTTTTTTTTTAATTACATTTATATATTAAAATATTTATTGTTGAAATGATAGCATATGATTCAAATTATTATAATTTGTATTATAAACACATTGTATTAAAAGTTTACTAGAGATTTAAAATAAATATTTTTTACTTTATTATATAAAAATTAATAATTAACTATTGTAAAAACAAACATTAAAAGTTTGATCTTTGGGAGTTACACCATGAAATTGTTTGACCATAAATATACGAGTCGTCCTAACTCGATATCATAAAAATCTCATTATAATTATCAAGTGTTCAACTTGATCAAAATCGAGTCTAATTAAATATCATTACATAATTTACATTATTACAAACCAATATTGATGCTATAAGTAATTATCACATTTATTACAAGAGTTAGAGCTTCAAAATCTTTAAATTTTGATACCATAATTAGTCATGTGACTAGATACCTTCAAGTTGTAAACAACGAGCTCGATTTTATATATCTTTGTAGTTGGAATTAACACATAATCTTTACGACAATTTTTTTATATAATTTGGGGGATTATGATTATGTGACGATTAAAATAAAGGAGTCGCTAAGAGGCAAGAATGATTGAATTTAATGTAGAACATGAAAATTAATTAAAGGAAAATTAATTAAAGAGAATTAAAGAAATGACAAGACATTGAGATTAGTGTAATATTGTCAAAGTCAAAGGTGGTCCCCCACTACTCTCATATTCTGACTTCTGAGACTGTTCATTAGGGTTATTTATGTCCTTTTACCTACTCACAATTGGCTTTGTTCCTACTATTTACTGTTTACTCTCTTCTTTTCTCTTCTCTTCTCAACGACCAAAAGATTTGCTTCCTTCCTTTTAATTCCTCGAGAAAGATATTATTTCCAATTACAACAATATCATTACTATTAAATTTAATTTAATTTAATTAATATATACTCACTTGTTTCGGTCAACCATTTTCCCTTGTCGGTGTTCTAAAAATATTCACTTTTGCATTTTTTCACTTTTTAACAACGGTTTTCTTTATAAAAAGACATGAAATTATGATCAATATATGAGGCAGAATTAAAACATTTGACACGTAATTAGTATCTTCGTATAAAATGGAATTTTGAAGTAGTTTGTAGTTGTGTTAATTAGTAGTGTACTTTTTCAGTTTTGTGTTTAATTACTACAAAATCTCAACTGTATTTCTCCAATTTACTCATATTTATTGATAAACGGATTATTGGTGGATGTATTCTAATGATTTTGATATGATGACTCCATGATATCATGTAATTAGAGCCGTTGCTAATTTGAGATATTATTCTGAAATTATTGGGATTTTGGCTTTTCACTTTATTATAAATGTGGAAGGGTGATAGTCGGGTCAGAATTAGTATATGTTTCGAAGTATCGGTCTCAAAATTTTTTAATTTTATGATTCCATTTTCGAATTTTGAAATATAAATTCTTTAATCATGATCCCTACTCCCGAATGCAAATTTATCGAATAATTCCAAATGAAAATTTCTGAATAGCTTCAAATGTTTCGAACGGAATCAAAAAATCGAATTTATAATCGAAATTAAAATTTATTACGAATTTCGAAAATTTTAAAATATTAAGTTTCAGCCACGAATATCCTACGTCCCTTTGAAACTTGAATAGGCATCAAAAGTTTCAATCTTAAATTCTCACTCGACTAAACAAGCTAATTAAATACTCACTAGCAGTGGCGGACGCAGGGGGGTGCAAGGGTGGGCTAAAGCACCCCCCAGCCAAAAAAAAATATTTTTTTTTTAGTTTTTCGATGATAAATTTTCGACATAGCACCCTTCGCCACGGTACGAATAGCTCCCCTACCATCTCGGTCCATCAAAAATTAGTCGTGTTGAACGGCACGTAGAACCGTCAATCGCCTCATCAAGTTCTAATTAAATAATTATTTTAAATTAACAAATATTAATCAAAATTTAATTATTCAATTAATCAAAATTAATTAAAATATACTATTCAATTAAAAAAAGCCCACGTTTTATTATCATATTCAACCTTAACATATATAATTAAAGCCCAATAACTTAAATTGTGTATTTAACTTTAAAGGGAAATGGTCTCTAAGATCCACCTTGGTGAACTTGTAGTCCAAAAAAACCACCATTTTTTCTCATTGTTAAGTAGGTCCAGTCAAATGCACTTTTGTTCAATAAAACCCAAAATATTGAAGTGGTTTCATGTTTCTAACCTTAGTTTATTAATTATATTTTTTAATTTTTTATTAACTAATTAATTATTTTTTTAAGGGTGTGGTGACATACAGGTGGTGGCAGCGATGGCGGCGGCGGAATCCGGCGCCGGTCTCCGGCGACCGGCGGCGGTTGCCGGCGGCCAACTGCTGCTGCCGGCGGCCGGCTACCAGCAGCTGCTGCCGGTGACCGGTGGCCGGTGGTGGCGACCGGCGGCAACGGCAACGAGGCAAAGGGTGGTGGCAGAGGGAGAGAGAGAAAGAGAGAGAGAGAGATGCATAATGAACCATCAGTAGAGGTAATGAACCATCTAGCTTGATAACATGAACCATTACATCAGACATTGTTAACCATAAGAACAGAGGTAATAAACCATCTAGCTTGATGACATGAACCATTACATCAGACATTGTGAACCATAAGAACAGATGTAATGAACCATCTAGCTTGATGTCATGAACCATTACATCAGACATAGTGAACTATCAATACAGAGGTAATGAACCATCTAGCTTGATGACATGAACCATTACATCAGACATAATGAACCATCAGCACATAAGTAATGAACCACTGCATTAAATGCACCATTGAAGAAAGCTTGCGACTAAATTCTGTGCTAAAACCATTATCACCCAATTAATGAATGAAATCTGCTTGCGTTGCTGCTTGTAATTGAGAAACCTTAAGTTGAAGGAGATTTCTATGGGATTTCTCCTCGCCTACAACAAACATATACATATTAGAGGGCAGGGGCAGATCTGCGCAATAGAGGGCAGGGGCAGATCTGTCGCAGCGTGTGCGGCGACGAGGCTGCGGTGGCCGGATAGCATGTCCAGCGGCGGCGGACTGGAGGGAAAGAGAAGGCGGCAGTGAATGAGATACCGAGAGAGGGTGCGGCTGAGTGAGAGAGAGAGAGGGGGGAAGAAATTTTTTGAGTGATTTGGGAGTTTCCATTCTAGAGGGTGCGGCTGAGTGAGAGAGAGAGATGGGGAAGAAGGAGGGAGTACTTTTTTGTCCATTCACTTGTAATTTGGGCCTCTACAATAATAAATTTTTTTGATGGTTTTTTTTGCCCAACATTTGGTCATAATGGACCGGCCCGTCTTTTTCCCAACTTTAAAATTAATTCTTCACAACCCAAATACATGAAGTAGCCCAATAATTATTTCATATTTGTATTTGATTTGCTTTTCTTCTTCACATAGAGTTGCCCAAACGTTTTCCCTCATTTTTCACAGACTAGTTGCTAACTTGCTATCTAACTGGATGAAGTCGGATTCAATTCAGCAAAAATAAGCGGTGAGCATTGTAGTGTAATGAAAAATTTACTCTTTTTTCTTTTATGTGAGTGAGTAAGTAGGCTCAGTGGGACAGGGGGTTGGAGGGGTTATTTAAGGTGGGAACCTTTTGGTTATCCTAAAATAAACAATTAAAACTTTAAAAGTCATTTATTTAATTTCTATCAAAGTTATAAAAAATATAAATATTACAATGATATTTAAATTAAATAAAAATTGCAAAAAATAGTATTTTATCCTATATTATCGGGCGGACTTTTTAGCCCAAAAACCCCGAACTTTTTAGGCCTGTTTTTTTTCAAGCCCAAACTCGCCCAAACCACGGGCTTTTGGGCGGGCCTATGGGTTCGGGCCGTTTTTGCCAGCTCTACCCCTAAGTGAAGCAAATCAAAACACTGAGAGCACCCCCGGAGCAAAAATTCTGCGTCCGCCACTGCTCACTAGTCAAGATGATGTATGCCAATTTATATGAGAGGTCATATGCTATTTATATTTATTTACGGTCATTCAAATTCAATGTGCAGGCAAAGAACCTTAATTAACTTAGATTGTGATGAATATCTCTTAACTTATTTTATACGTTCCCTTCTTTCACTCTCAATAATATCTCACATGATTTCATGTCACAACTCACAACCCCATGCCACTACTTACTCATTTTTATTCTTTTTCCAACCTAGCCTACCTATACTATACAACTCTTTTCATTCTTTCTTCACAATTTACAATAAATATATAAAATCCTATATTGTTTGATGTGTGTGTATGTGTTAGAAGAAAAAGGAAGTGTAGGTAGGGGGTGGAGACAAGAGTGGTGAGAGAGATGCATGCAGATGCAGATGCAGTGCAGAGATGGAGGAATGAAGTAGATTAATGCAGTTGAAAAAGGAAGAAAGAAAGAAAGAAAACAGAAACTTGTTGTCGATATCATCCTTATTTAATGCTTCTGCACTGCAAGTTATATGTAAAGCCCTAGCTATACTCTAATTTACTATTCCCAAACAACACACCCACACACACACACTTGTTCTCATCATTTCGAAATTTGTGATGATGTCTTTTGACTTCACCATACTCCCATCCCATCCCTACTCAAATATTGGACTCTATATATTCAAACTATATATACTCCATATGCACTTTGCATCATTTCCTCTCAATATATTAAATATGGTAGTAATATTGTACTTGGCATATGCATCATGAATCTTGATTCTTGACCTGGAAAATTTTGCTTCTTAATTATGATCATAAACTCAAGTATATTAGCAGGATGATAATCGGGTCGGGACCAGTTAGTCGGTTACCTATTCCGAAGTCAAGATACTGATATTCGTCAATTTTTCAAATGTAACCAAAAATCACCCAATCTCTAAGAATTAGGGGTTAGAGTTATATTAATTTAGAACTAAAAATTAAAATTAATATTGTGAAATCGAAATAGTCCCGATTGAGATTTGTCGAAAATTTTCAAATATCAAGTCTAAATCCCAAAAATTCGAAACACGAGTCAACACTAAAAATTTTCCAAATACTATCTCAAATTACCACCCCTAAACTCAACCAACCATTTTCCCTCTCTATTACTAGTACTAGTATATACTAGTATTAATTTCAAGTTGTATTTTTTTTTTAAAAAGACTCTTTTATCTTATTATTCTTTTATAGTAGATGATGGAGTAATTAATTGACTGTGTTTGTATTATTATATAATTATGTATTTTTAATTGCTTGTTGCAGGCGCAGCGTGACAAGTAAAATTTTACCTTGATGCATGTGGGGTTAAAAGAGGTTTTTCAACTTTTGTAGCATTTTCTTTTGGTTTCTTTTCATGTGAGACATTGGTCTCGGTTTTCGAGCACTTCGATGCCTTTTTTTCTTCAGAAATTAAAATAGTTAATCTTGTTATCTTTTCATTAATGTCGGTTAAATTAAAAAGGAAGTAAAACCGAGTAATCCAAAAATTATATGCATAATTAAATTGTGCTTTACAAAATGGGTGGGTCATTAATTGTCCTTTCCTGGCAGTTGTTGAACTTTTCAATTAGAGTGGGTTTATACTTTGTTTATCTTTTCTTAACCTATCAGATTTATTTAGACAACCACTTTTATCTTAGTCAAATTTAATTATAATTAGATAATTAGTTTACTTTCAATTTAGATGATGCATCATCCAATACACATTAAATTCGCTTTATGTATCTAACTAATTTTACAGCTAGCAAAGACAAATAATATTAATTGTATAAAAAATAAAAATATGCAGATGACTTTAACAAGTATAAACACACTAATAATAAAATTTGAATACAATGAGATGTATACCCAATTACTATATTGCAGGCTTTCCCTCAAAAAATTAAAATAAAATTCAGTTGCAATTAATGACGATCTAACTTGTTACAGCTTTAGATTCTATGAATTTGTACTTGTAAATATTTGTAATGGCAAAAGAAGTGTTATCCTTGAGACAATAGATTGGGGTTCAAGTTTAATTTAATTTAATATAATCATATTAAAAAAAGTGTTGTTGATAACAAATAAACAACACACTTCTGCCATTATTTCACATACTATATAATTATAGTTGAAATGATATCATAAAAATGCTCTAACATGCACAATAAACGGGTTAATAACAAAATAAATATAAACTATTTATATTATATTAAATATATTATGAATTGTTAGAAATATATTAAATTAAATCTTAAGCTATCAATAAATATATCAAATATACAATGAACTTAAAAATCTGGCAACAACACATCTCGACGTGCATTCCAAAGTCTCTTCTTTATTGGTTTACAAGATGATTCTGTTCTCATATATATCGAGATCTTTTCAGAATTTGAATCAATCAATATCTTCACGTCACTTTGAACCCAACACTTTATTTTGTAATTTAAGTCTACATGAACAATTTTCTTGTTAAATTGTATAGATGTCAATTAATTACGTTAAAAATGTCGCAAAAGATACATACGGAGAAAGAGAAGAAAGATATGAACAAAATTTCATAAGACAAACGAAGTGTTTGATAAATTATACGATCACATTAATTTTTTTAATTATACGATCGCATCACTTTAAAGTTTGAAAGGTAACCCTTCAATATGCTATGTCAAGAAATTGTTACAAAAGATTTGAATCCATAAGATATTTTAATATGTTTATCTATAGTTCATAATTTAATTTAATTTGTTAGCTTTAACAATCCATGATATTAATCTTGATATGACATTAACAATTTATTTTTTTTGCCATTGAAAAACACAACAATATATATATATATATATATATATTTATTATAATGTCTTATTAATAAGATACCATCTCTAAAGACTACAATGGCCTTTTTTACAAAGGTGATGTAAATAATTCCTATAAAACTAAAAGAAGAACAAAAGTGAAGAGAGACATGAAATGCCACATATCTTTTAGAAAGAGCCAACTTTTAATTATAAAATAAAAAAAGGAAGCCAAAGAAACTATAACAACACAAGATAAAATGTTGCTTTCTAAATGGTTTGACTTATTTCACATAAATAGGCTGCTCTTATTAAAATAAAATAAAATTTTAAAAAAGGGCAGGGCCTTGCAACTTTTGTTGGCTCAATCAATCCATTTGCTTCGAGAGAAAATAGAAATTAAGGCAGCAGCACAAAAATAGACAAAAAATGTTTGAATTTAGGAGAAAAGTGAAATTCACATCTTTCCAATTTAGAAAAACAATTCTTGAAAATGGACACAATAAATATGTATCACCCATCCCGTGAGAGGCACAGAGGTGACAGACAACAATTCAAGAATCATACCAAATTTAATTCCAAGTAAAATTAAAATAAAAAAAAAAACATTAAAGAAAAAAACAGTGCTGATTACTACTCTCATTAAACCTATTTCCTATGCCTGTTTGGAGCCTTTCCACAGCAAACAAAAGCAGCACCAGTCTCCACAGAAATTTAACTTTTATCACCTTTTCTTTTCTTTTTTCTATATTCCAAGTATCCAAACACATAGATTCTTTATTCTGATTTTAAGGGTTAAAATTATTCATTTTTATAAAATAAAAGAGAAAAATATTTGATAATATTATTTCATGTACTTATATTTTATCTTTTATTTGCCATTCCGTTATTACTGACTTATTTTGATTAATTTACATCAGAAATAATGACGCATTGAGAATATATTTTATTTTTAAATAAACATTTTTATCTTTAACTATATAAATGAATATTTAAGTTATTACACCTCTCAAATATACGACGCCATTCTGGAATCTTGATTTATACAGAAGAAGAATAAATTGTGCATGCACCTTAAATAATGAGAGTCCCTCATTTTCAAAGAATTACTGCATAGCATAGTATGGAAATGTATTAGAAATGGAAATAGGAAAATAAAAATAAAATAGATGGGGTTAAAAAACGGTTGTGGCATTTAATTTATAAAACAAGTATGATTAATTAATAAGTATATTAGTAATAGAGGCAGGGCAGCGCAGCGACAAAGAAGGAATTGGGTCTGATTAAAGTAAAGTGAAGCTTAAATTACTCTGTCACCTCATCGATATTTGAGCTTCTTTTGTTTTTTCTTTTATTAAATTTAATTTTCGAATTTCTTTTGGAAGAGGTAGTAATAGTGTTTTTTTTTTTTTTTTTTTTTCATCTTTGTTTATATATATATAGTGGTAGAGTAGAGCATGCGCTGCTGCTGAAAAGCCTCATCCCTTCTCTCTCAATTCATTCTCACACATACATATTCTATCTTCAACACTGTCACTCTTACTGTTACTGTTACTGTTACTAACCTCAATCTTTCACTCTCTCCAAATTCCATTTCCATTTCCAATTCCACCCATGGATGTAAGCAAACCATATTCTACTTCATTCCACCGATTCCTTTCATATTTTATGTACTGCTAATGCTATGTTATGTTGTATGCAACTGCAGGAGTTCTACTGGAGGAACCACGTACCGGCCTTTGGGAGCTGGGACTGCAACCACGACCTCCCCTTCACGCAGTGCTTCGACTCGGCGCGCCAAGCTGGCCTCCTCCGCTATAGCTATTCTCAGGATCGTGATCTCTACGTCGCCGGCGATCTCTACCAGAACGATCTTCTCACTCCCGCTGTCATTGTCGTTCCTCGCCGCCGCGTAAGCTCCTCCTCCTCCACTCCTCTTTTTCTCTCAATCAAACTATTTTCCTGCATCACAACGTGGAGGGAATTAATCGATTGTTTAATGTGTGTGCAGGGGAAGGCAGTGTATCCTAGAGAGAGGGAGGGGAAGAAGAAAGATGCGTGGGGAATGTGCGATTGCGAGTGCGATCTGAGCTCGCCGCCGAGCCCTGCCCCTCGCAGAGCAGCTCCAAAGGCCGTCGATGAAGATCTCTACAAAATTTCTCCTCACCTCCTCCGCCAGCAAGCCAAAAGGGTAAAATTCCTCTATTTAGGTTTAGCCTCGTCTTAATCATGTTTTGCGCAAATGCTAATAAAATCTGCAAGTTGTAGAGTAAATTGTATTAGGCAGAAGAAAATAAATGTGGTAGTATCTTATTACGACATAAAGTGCATTGCAAAGTTTCCAAAGAAAAGCACCTCATTGGAATTTAGCAGTTACCATCTTGTAGCTATACTTTAGAATATCCATATCCTTGGAAAGAAATAGAAAAAACATGAAACTTGTCCTTAGCTGCATCACCACTCATGGGATATACAGAGTCTCTCAAACCAGTATTCTTTGCTTCTTTCTTTTACCTCTCTTAACCGTACAAATCTTTACAATTCCGTATTTCGAATTGAGCAAAGCTCTAAAACTTGTGTATTTTGCAGAAGAGGGGATGGGGGATCTTCTCCAGCTGCCTGCGACCTTGCGTTTGTTGAGAGCTTCATATGATCTGGTAAATATATGAGTATGGAAGAAGAGAAGAAATATACTATGATATGAACATCTAATCCTAGGCAAGTTAGTTTAGTTTATTTTTCTACTAGTGGAGGATGATTGCTAGAGAGTTGAAGTTTATGGCCTAGTTACTTGGTGTGAGAGATTTGATTTGCCCAACTAGATTTGAGAAAGAAAGGAAAAACCACAATCATTATCTTATCATGATGATGATAATGATGATTCCCAGTGTTGTTAATCTTGGTGTTAATTGCTCCTATTTTTTGACGCCCTTTTACGGCTCTTTTTGAGAATCGAAACTGCTGCAACTTATTGTAAACATGAATGAAGGCAAACAACATCATCATTGCTTTTGCTAGTAAAGGTTTCTCTCTTTCTTGTCTCTGTTTCGTCTTACAAGCCACACATTTTTGCCTTTTTTGTGCTTTTCTTGCTGTTCCAACTTTTTCACCACGCCAGTAATAATAATCGTTCAATTCGAGTGATGTAAAGTTGAATAGCAACCAACAGTTTTGGCCATTTGAATGAGGCGATACATTCTTCCACATGACAATATACTTGATAGATTGGCATTGTGATGTTACATCATATAGTTACTCAAAGTCAGGTTCTCTGATTGCTTGATCTGGTCTCATCTTTGTGAGCATGTCAAGTCTATTCTAACTAGAAGAATTACAGCTAAAGATTTAGTACAAACACTTGCAAAAGATATTGTAAATGCATATATGAATGATATATGAACATGAGAAAAGCATATACTATATGACTAATCATATGGACTAGTGCATTTAGAAACAGAGGGTTGATTTATCATAATTCAAGATTGGATTCCTTCCGATGTAAGAAAGATTGGTAAAAGCAGTTAACTGTACCTTGAGAACAGGTTCCAAATCACTGGTGGATTCATCTTTAAAATGGCACCTAACAAGACTACATCATCGTGGTTAAGCAAATAGTCAGCAAATGGGGAACCAAGAAGCAGGAAGAGGCTTTAGAACAAGTCTAAAATATAAATCAGTAGTATAAATATTTATTTATGTAAATATTTATATACTTATGAATAAATAAGTAAAAAAATATAATGAATAGTTAAACATTCATATTTTTTAAAATATAAATCATTATCAAATAAAAAATGCCATGTTGGATGATTAAAGTGCCACCTTGAATTTATAAAATTCATTATTAAAAATTTATTGCCACATTGGATTCATACCTGTATTTAATAGTAGACGATTATCCCTCTTTGTACTACCCTTTCTGTTCTCTTTTGTGAAACAACTCGTTCTACTTTATTTTCTATAGCAATTATCATAGGACGAGTCTGAGACTGAGGTTGAAATGGGCTCAGGATAGTTGGTTTAAGATGAACCTTGATATATGTCATGAATTTTTTAGTGTGTGGTCTTTTTTTTTGTTTTTTTTTTAATTTTATAAATTTGAATAAATATTACTAAAAACAAAGAATATTCGTTTGAATTTATTTATAATATATACTATTAATATCATATTGATGCCATATATGACTTGAAACAGTCGTGGACTAATCTGGGTAAGGAGGAAAAAAAAAATCTGGGTTAGGAAATAGGCACAAAAGGAGTTAATCTCCCTAAAATTCACTGGACCCAACATACCCACCTAATTTAGTGAGCCACTCATAATGGGCCAGGGATGTTAAACTGGGTTAGCACTTAACCCAGCCCAGCCCAACTGACAATTATAGTTGAAATCAGTGAGTATCTCTCAATTGGGTTTTAAATCGTACAAGTATGATAAAAAGTAAAGACATTTTCTAATACAATTTATTTTTTGTTGACAATTAATATAATTCTTTATTTGGTTGATAAATTATGATTTCTCAAGTTAGAATGACTTTATATTATAATAACATGATATGAAAAATCATGACCTGTGTAACAAAAAGTCTTGGGATAGTGCTCATAGAAAAGATACTTGAAAGAAGTAATACTTGCACATTAAGGAAAAATCATGTCATAACATCAAACAAAACCAAAGACTATAGCATACAATTTATAATCTACAGATGAAGTACAACAATGGCACAAACTTTCATATTGAAAAGGATAAAAAAAACCCAGTTTTTCATTAGAGAAGAAAAAGGGGATATACATAAGAAATGTACACTAAGACTATGAGGCCTGCAACGCCCTTACTCGAGCAGTTAATTCCTTGACTTGGTTCCTCAACCGTTCTGGGTTGCAGAAGAAATCGACAAATACTCGCCTTTGAACCGCCATCTCTTGCGAATGGTGTTTCACAATCTGCCATTTCAGAATCATAGTTCCAAGAATCAGTTCCCATCATTCATAAAACATTTGGTAATACCTTGCAGAGGAAAATCAACTACTAAAGTAATCACTCAAAGAGATGATATACCTCATTCTTCTTGCAGTGTTCGAGGGTCACATCTTCAACTGCAGCTGAGAGTTTTGCATTGATCTTCTCCATTTCGTCCAGCTCCTTCATTAGAGTCTACATAGAGTAGAGAGGCACAGATGAAATACAAGACGTCGTATATTAATATAAGTGTATCAGAGCCTCGCGAAAGATAAAAGTTTAATGGAAATGGAAATTTTGGCAGTAGAGTGTACCCAGGGAGTCAGTATGGGTTGTGCCGTTGTTGATGATGCAAATAATAATTGTTGCAGACTTTGAACAAGGGTACATCTGAAATAAGATACAAGGTAAAGATTTGGATTGTCTTCTTATGGAAAGAAAAACCATAAGTCTAGAGAGAAAATGGGACTGCAAACATGACTGTTCAGATTATATTTTAGCAAGTCCATTAAAATGACATAAATGTCCATTTATCATTTGGTGCTTTATAAAGAGTCCCGATGCTGGATCTCCATGAGTGAATTCGTAGCACAGTGATAATGACATAAATGGCATGGCACCATCAGTTCCACAGAAAAATAGCTTTAACAAAATCAATAGAAAAACTTACAGTTCATTAATACATCTGTTTCTGTCCTCAGGAAGGGCATATTCTAGGTCAGATTGCAAAGTCTTCAGCTCTGAATGAAGGTTAGATAATTGCTGAATGATGCCAGGAACAGACACGTATGTTGATAATCCAGCTTGAGCATCTGAGATTTCACAAATTTACATGAAAGTTGCTTTTAATTAGAAAAAAATAACCAATATGCCTTATATAAGATGTCTTACTTGAATAGATGCTCAGAAGATCTCTAACACCATGCAGAAAAGTGTCACGGTCATCAACAGCTCCTTGTTCAGGTAAATCAGATGCAGCTTGAACCAATGCCATGCAACGACCCTTGGAGGACATAACATATAAACAAAGTGCATGAATATAAGCAGCAAGTACGAGGGATACAAACAGAGAACAGAAAAGGTTCACCAATGTCATAACTTAGAATTTGGTACACCCTTACCACTCGGCCTTCACTTGCTGAATTATACCCTTGCAGCTCTGATTCAATTACTTTAAGCAAGGAAAATGCTCCCAGCATAGTCTTCTTTTCCAACTGACAGGCTAGTTTCAAAAATTGATGTCTTGATAGCTGTTTAATCAAATGATGTATGAACTGCAGAAGGTAAAACAGTCGCCAAGTGAGCTACATCTGTATGTATTTTAAGAATACAAGCTTAACAAAGAATTAGGGAGTCAAGATAAATGCTATACTACAACAAAATAGAAAGCTCAGAACTATATTCTTTCTGGAGAATGATGCTCTGATGCAGCATGTAAGAGGATCACAACTTCATTCTTGGTTGCATAGATGTTTATTAATGACTTTCATTTGCTTCTCCTCACTGGAATTTTTGGCATTCCCTTAATGTTTCCTTGCCCTCTTCTTTACAAGAGTGTAAGAAGATGCTTCTTGTTCACAACTTATCCATGTAAAGACGTAGATAGACACCTTGTAAGAAAAGTATACCCTTGCATGATATGAATTTCTTAGAATGGTTTGCATTATTGAGTTGCATTTTGGCCAATTCATATAAATCAGCCAGCTGATTCAATTATTGGATACCACTCTTTGTATATCTCAATATTTTGTACAAAGAAAGATGCAATTATCAATGTAAGTTTAGTAAGAAACCCTTATGCTACAAATACTATATAAAGAATTAAAATATATTCAAATATAATTAGACATATACAGCAATTTGTTGGTTCTATAACTATAAGTACTGCATTAAGGAATACAATCCTAGAAAGAACTACTTGATGAAGTATTTAGCACGCAGTTAACATAGTTTACATGTCAATTGAATATTATTCATGCAAAATAAGAAGATACAATAAGATGGTGGTGCATACCCCTTTTTGCCGATTAATATAAAATTCTTGACGCATAACTTTTAGATCATAGTCTCCTGCATAGAGAACAAAATGAGGAAACTGTACAAGTGGAATAGAATTTTTGGATAAAGAAAAAAAACTTGGGATATTCATACCCTGCAAGATATACGTGTCCTGCAGCTGGGCAAGTTCCCAGCAAAGATCAGGAATTGTCTGAAGAAAAGATAGAGATGAGCCTCAAGCAAAAAAATGCAATAATATGGAGATAAAATTGACGAGAATATGATATTCAGGAGCTATAGTGCATAAAAAATCTCCTATCAGTGAAGAACTCAAAAATTGAGCTGCAATTCAGGGTGCCGTTGTTCAAGATAAACCATTATATTTATCAAAATTTCAGCGGCTGACATACCTCAGATAATAATTTCTCTTCTTTGCGATATAAAGTTGAAAGTTCCCCAGCCAGCTCAGCATGCTTTCTCCTGCTCAGGACATCAACAATGGTAAAAGAATTTCAAAATACGACACTAAAAATAAAATGAATAATTCCAAAATCATTACAACAAGAATGCACTGATTAAACAGGCATCTGTTTTCCATATTTTTTAATATAAAGAATATATTGGGAAAGCATGCAACATCCTGTTGTCAACATGTATTCTTAAAACATGGAGTCGTGTCCATGTCAAGCAATTCATCAAGTTAAATTCTTCTTTTAAGATATAAGAAGAGTGATTTTTAAACATTGTACACCATAAAACGAAATGAATTTAATGAAACAGTAATCATTTCTTAAAATTCTCCCTCAAAATCCTCTATAATTGGAAAATACCTTATGTACATGTTAGACAGAAGGCAGAAAACTAAACGTTAGATAGCACAATGTTTCATGAAGAAACATCTCTACAAGCAAATAGATGGATATCAAATATGAAATACCTAAGAGATTGAAGGTCAAGATGGATATGAGCTTCATCTGATGTCACTTGAGCTTTAAGTGTCATGAGGAAGGCTTGTTGCTTAGCATTCTCAACTTGAGCTTCCACCCATTGTCTTTCGCTTGTCCCAAATCTGGCACATGACAGACAGCCATAAGTTCTCAGGAGACTAATATTAGTTTGTCCCAAATCTGGCACATGACTGCAGCCATAAGTACTCACTACTCAGGATACCGTATTAATCTCAGACCAACAAAAAATGCCTTTGATGTGAGAACCTATTCAGAATTTACCCATTGGAAGCTAAAATTTGGGATAAAACACAAAATGCATAACTTACGAAATTCAGGGGACCTACATGGACCGAAGCCGCTGCAACTCAGTAAGGCGTTGATGCTGTGTATTTTCGGTGTCTGCCACATGAACCAAAGAAAAAGTCAGGAGCATGTTTCACGCATTATACAGTTAATGAGCTTAATGAACTTATCAGAGTCTGACTGAAGCATAAAGCAGGGAATGAAATGAATGAAGTTATATTTCAACCGTTTGTCTCTAATTGTTGCATTCATTTTTCTCATTCCCTTTCATTTGAAATGAAGTGAGTTCAATCAAGACAGACATATTTTAGAGCTTCTCATACAGAAACATGTGAAACAAAATTCAAAATAGGAAACAGTGCAGGCCGGGATTTAAAAGGCATACAATAGGCCTCACTTTCGTTTGAACTATTGGCAATTGCATACACCTCTTTGTGTGAATGAGAGGGAGGGGTCCGGAAAGAAGTACCTCGTACCAAGACATTGGAGATTTCATTGAGACTAACCCACGAGCATTTAGATTTCCCCTCCTCGGCCACTAACCTGTAAGGGCCCTATTGGAAACAAATGATTGCCATAAAACAAAAATATAAGCCTATGGATTAAAATTGACCTCCCATATGCATTTAAATAGTCAAATAAAGATTTTTTTTATTGAGCAGGTTGTGGTGGATAGTCATGTAGCAATAATATTTGATAGTGAAGGATACCGCAAAATGTGGCATAACATAAGCCATGCATATGTCTGATATCACTTTAACTATCCTTTAAATAGCTAGATAGATAAGCACTAAACTCAACAGAACAAGGAGATCAATATAGAATAATCAGAAAATAGAAGGGAATGACTTCAGCACCGTGTCTAATTGCTTTGAAAACCATTGACTTAGCTCCTTCATGCAGGCAGCATCAGCAAGCAAGTATGAATGGAAATCAGCATATGCCAAGTAGATTCCATCTTCTGCATGCCAGGAGTATAAAAATAAATTTAGTAGGCACTAAGAGAACAAGGTAGAACTACTGAAGCAACACACTTTCATATGATTTAGCTCGCATAGTCATCATCTTGATGAATCTTACACTTGGAAATGTTTTTCCCTACCAACTCTATAACTATAACAAAAGCCTTTTCCATTATCTTTGAAGACTATACCCAAATTCAAAGACCAGGTAAAAGAAGCAACACGAGACTTTTCTTTTATCTATCTAGAGATGATCGGTAGCCCTATACTCAGTTGTTTCAATATCAAAGCAATTAAAGTGTATTTCAAAGAGTCTTAGTTTACTCCCTCCATCCCAATTAATAATGTGAAATGGCCCCAACGCGGATGTCAAGAGTTTTGAGTTGTTTATAATAAGATAGGAGAGAGAATGATACCTTTTCAAATATAGTGAAGTTGTTTATAATAAAAGTGGGAAAACAATGTAACTTTTTAAAATGTGTTTTATATGTTGTAGGTTCCATTTTGGAAATGCACATAATAAAAGGGGACGGACGGAGTAGAATAAATGGTATAATAACATAAGGAATTTTCAATTTACCATATAAACTGCACAACGTAGAATCATTATAAGAAAAAAGGAAAAGGTAGAATAGAAAACAAAAGGAAATAGTAGATTAACAAAATTCTTGATAAGAAGGAAACTTATTACCATCCCCTGAGTGATAATGTGCCAATTCTTGAGCAGTAGAGGCCATTCGTCCAAGAACTGCATTCATCTATATCCCAGTAATACTAATTAACATGATATGTACGATAACATGAAATGTATTTCTACAAGGTGCATTAGTAGTACCTTTATCTAGAAACAAAGTACATGTATCACAATCACCTCAACATTACAAACTAAACGGCATGCAGGTATTTCTGTCCCAAGTAATCATACAATGAGTTCAACAGTAAAGCAACAATCTGCTCATTACTTGTCTGGTAAGTCATTTTAGAGAAGTGTTTATACAAAATTTTGAATCCAATATCCGAACTTCAAAGTAAAATTGTATCTTCTCTAATCCCCAATCTACGATTCCGAATAAAAGTTCAATAAAAGGCACTGTGAAGTGTAAACAAATATTCAGATGCTACTTTACAAGGTGAAAAGGGAATAAAACACTGCTGAGGTTGACAACCACTGAAGTTGGAGTATGAAGAGGAACTACAAGATTACAACTTTAATATTTTGTCCTACTTCCAAGTTCATTGTGGCACAAACATAATCCATCTTCTATATCTTTCTTCGGCTGAGCCTAGATGCAATTATGCATAATCAACTTGATAGTAAATATCCTACCAGATTTGTTCCTTAAATCATATTTGAGAAGTTTAACAAACTAATTAAAACTACATATAGTCAAAATGAGAGTCTAGCATGAGTAGTAACGCAGTACATAATCAAAGACCAAAGATACAGAAATGCAATTTAATATCATTACCTGGAACTTGACATAAACAAGGTTACAAGATTGATAATAATATAAGACATGAATGGGCCACAAAATTCATATGAAATTGTGAGAGCCGGAATGTTTATATATATTATCAATTTATCATACCTCCAAATTTCTTGCTGAAAGGCTATCATCTATGGTAGTCAGTTGTCCATTGGCATTGGAGGTTGCAGCAACTCTTGCTCTTCTCCCTTGAATTAGCGATGAAGCCTGCCCTGTGAGCATATCATTCTGCAGTTGCAGGTGTCGAAGCTGTTTTTGCAACTCCAAAGCTTCAGCTTTTGCTGCTAAAGTTGCATCACTAACAAAAGAAGGATATACATGAGCAACATAAGTGTGGGAGCATGAATGCATTACAGGTTCTTCATAGATTTACTGAAAGTTACAGCATCATAACTTTCTTCTCATATTGGCAGCACGGAATTCAAAATAAAACCCAAGGTTTTAAAAGGCGTTTTTCGCCTCGAGGCGTTTTTTTATAGAGGCGCGAGGCGTAAGCCTCAAGGCGAACCGAGGCGTATACTCGAGGCGTAAATAATAAAATCACACAAAATCATATCTAATATCATAAAAACATAAACATAAAGTCTCATGCAAGTTATATGTCTTTAAAATCTCAAATTTAACTTCCTAATATTAAATGTTCATGAATTAAAAGTGCAAGAAATCCATATATGACCATATTATTAAAAATAAAATTACACCTTAATTACATATT
>JAPKLX010000486.1:82938-101721 GCA_026898415.1 Leonotis leonurus | reverse complement strand
ACATAATTACAGAAATTACACATAATTATATTAACGTATAATTACACCTTGTCACATTAATTACATATTATTACATAATTATATTAACATATAATTACAGAAATTAAAATTAATTACAGAAATTAAAGATAATTATATTAGCAGATAATTAAACCTTAATTACAGATATTATATTTACATATAATACAGAAATTAAAAATAATTACAGAAATCAGAAATTAAAGATATTATATTAAATTACAGAAATTAAAGATAATTACATAAATTAACAATGTTAAGTTGACGTATACAATTAACCCACTATAAATTCTATAATTACAAATTTATAATAACAGAATTTCCAAACCCTTGTTTTAATTTTATTATTATTTACTTGTTTAATTATTTAATTTATCATATTGGGTCAAGCCCATCACTAATTGTATTAAATTAAAAAAAGCCTATAGAATTGCCCATTAATTTCAGCCCAAAACAAGAAAAAACATCACAAAATTGTCCATGGATGAGGCGTCCGCCTCACAGCCGCCTCGACCGCCTCGATAAGCCTCGAGGCGTAAGCCTTGCAAACACACATGAGGCGCTGCCTCAAAGGCGATTTCTACCCGAGGCGTACCGAGGCGCGCCTCGAGTACGTCTTTTAAAACCATGATAAAACCATGGGTAAAATAAATGAGAAACACCTGCATTGATCACATAATAACAAGAAAAAACAATCACAGAAACTTCAAAGGGCTTTCATCAAAGTAAGAATATGTCACCTATGATTAAAAAATAGATTTCATTATCTCCTTGCTATCATTTAATAAGTTCTTCATAGATTTAATAAAAGTTACAGCATCAGAATATTTTCACTTTCTTAGTTTTGCAGAACATGAAGTTCAAACTCAAAATAAGACCACAATTCACATAAAGGAGAAACAATTGCATTGATCAAGTTAAAATAGAAGAGATCAAAATGGATGTCAAAGGCTTTCAAGAAAGTGAGAGTATGCTATCCTAATGATTAAAAACATATATATCTTATAATCTTGCTGCTAACCGAGAATAGGACAAGTATTTAATAATAATAACTGCAATCAACGCCGTCCGTTTAGGAACAACTACATAATTAGGAGCGTGTACAGTAATACATATAATGCATGTATATTAGAAAAATTCCGCTATTCCTGGTCATTTTTCATCCCTTTTCATGAGGGTATTAATAGAAGTGTAGAAAACTGCATGTACCATATTTCTTTCACTCCTTCTTCAGTTCCAAAAACTGCCTCTTGGTTGTCTCTCCTGGCTGAAAATGCTGAAATGCTATCATAAGCAAAGTCCAAATCTTCTCCCTAATGACCGAGAAAAATATATCAGCTTGAGGAGAAAAAAAGCAACATGTAAAAGTCAGCTCAAGACCACGTCCACCATAAACCCAACATCTTTTCATCTCCAGCTCTAGTTAACACTTATCATCAATATAATTTGAACTGTATCTAACGTATTCTTTTGATGACCACAAAATTACTTTCTCTAGATAAAGAAGTATTACTTCACCTGACCATAAAGAAAAGGAAAATTTCAACAAGCACCATGTTAAATAATTGAAACATGTAGAAACTTAGAAAGACATCAAATAAACAAATATGTTTCAGCTGCAGAGCGTAGGATGAAAAAAGGCAGCCTAAAGCAGATTAAGGAAAATGCAATATTCCTATCACCATACCTCCAAAAGTTTGCCATCTTGTAAGAACTGCTCATACCTACAGAAAATTAGAAAGGAAATTATTGACAATGTAAATGCTGGTCTGTATCTTAGCATAGAGAATTAAACCAAAAAAGGAGTCATGCACATAAATAGGTAAGTGCCAACATGAGTCATGTTACATGACTAACTATTCCTTATAGCAACCAAAAAAAGGGAAACAAAATAGAGTTGACATATCAAAAGGCTTCATCTTCTCAACAATCTGATTTCATTTTTCGTATTTCAGTACTTGAACATGTATACACTGCAGTTTCTGACTGATACAAGATACCATGTCATTCCCAAGAATAAGAATGCAGGATTCTTACAGAAGTTAAACAGCAAAAAGACTCAGTCAAAAGACAGAACTACCCAGAGTACATGATACCATTAAAGATAACACGTCTGCAGAAACCCCTACATACAAATTAACCATCCTGCTGTGCCTATCTCAACACCCATGCGAATTATTCGCGCCTACAGCATTGCATTACGCAATAGCCTAAATTCTCAAAATTGAACACTGAGAGAGCCAGGTCAGCCGTTCAGAAGGAAAGAAAAAAAAGCATAACTTCAAAAACCGAGAAATCTATAACATTACTCGTTCCAATCGCGAAGACGGAACCAGCCCCCAAAAAAGCCAAGGAATTTAAAATGAACAGAAATCTGGAGATTCACATATTTTCATTAACACGGACAGTAAGTTGCCACACAAAATGTGAGATTAATTAAGATGAGAAAAGAGCGGTTACTGGGAGAGTTCGGAGGTGGAGAGAACATTAGAGGGGCGGAGGCTGGAGCAGAGCCAGTCGAGAATGGGGCGAACGTCGTCGTACTGGAAGGGCCATTCGAAGCTATCCTGGTCCAATGAACCGCGACCTTCGTAGCCCAATTCCGCCAGCAAACCGCAAAGGCGCGCACCGCTCATCTCCTCCGCCGGAAAATACCAATTCCTGCTTCAGATCGGCCGGCGATCTATAGCCTCCGGTACCGCTCGAGATAATGATTACGGTATTGGCGCCGGCTACGCCTAACGCTTGCTTTACTGTTAATTTCTCTCACTTGAAATTGAAATTGAAATTTGAAATTCTATTAAATTGTTAATATTTATCCAACTTGAACTTGTAGCTCAAGCTCCTATTAAATAATAATAACATTGTACCATAAATATATGATTCAAAAATAATATAAAGAGGGAAAATGTAGCAGCATTTCATTTGTCCATCAGAAACGTGTCTTAAATTACATTTCAGAACGTCCACTAAAAAGTCTATTAAAAGCGTGGTATTTTATTTCAAGAGAGACCTCAAAAGGCAACAGGATGTGTTATATGGAACATTACTCATACTTAATACGAGTTTCACAAAATAATTAAAGAAGATATCTCAGAAGGCAACAAGTGATTGTTACATTTATATGGAACTTTTTCAATCTTAATCTTGTTTTTGTGATTACAAAAAAGACCTTGTTATTATGTGTGTGTGGGTAGAATTGGATATTAACCTCGACTATTTAAATTTTTTTCGAAAAATTGTACTCCCTCCGTTCCACCAAAGTAGTCTCCTTGGATTATAATACTACACTCATTTCAATATAATAGGGGACTACTTTCGTGGGACGGAGGGAGTAATAGATAGGATTTATTATGTTTATTAATCCTTTTCAAGAGGCAAATAGATTCGTCAATGGAATATTAGAAGGGGTGAATTACATTACACTTGATATAATGAATTTTGTTGGGATGCTACAATTGTAACGTGAACCTTATAAAATTACAACCATGCTACAATATGTTGGCCGTTCAATCTATCTGGTACGGTGGTACAGTGGATGATACTTGAGGTCTCGAGTCCAATTCCAAGGTAGCATGCTCTTTCAATTTAGTTTGTCTACCTATTTAAAAAAAAAGAGTAGGTGATGGTAATACATACATACATACATACATACATACATACATAACTGATTTGGGGGATAAAAGTTTTCTTACAGTAGGGGGCACGGCAAGTGTATCAATATTGGCACGGCAAGTGTATCAATATTTCCGGTATATATGTTCAGATGTCATTCACTCATCATCAGATTCAGATACATATCTTCTGTTGTCGAAGGGCTCATTCTTCGAGACTATGCTGTTCTCATCATCAGATTCAGATATGTATCTTCTGATGTCAAAGGGCTCATTCTTTGAGACTATGCTGTTCTTCTCAAGATCACCCGCTGCCTTCATGGTCATGGGTGCAAATGCTGCAAATTCAACACTATTAATGTAACAAACTGCAAATTCAAAACTAAGATTTCATAAAAACGACTATAGGCAGTAGCTGACAAAACAGAAGTATTGAGGAAATTTTGGCAACAAGAAGAAACACAAGATCTTAATGTAACACATTTCATAAGACCCTAAGGAACAAGTGAACAACATGTTCGCTCTTCAATGATATATATTTATATGAAACCATTTCTTTAGCAGTGACGAAGATGTGAAGGTATCATAAGTCAAATACAAAACCGTACATGTATAACTAAGTCAATCCAAGTACAAACCAAGTCTACTAACCTTTTTCTCTCATTCTTCTTTCTCTATCGTATTCAAATTTGTCACGGACTTGGCTAGCCTTTTGCCAAGTGTCTCTTTCTTTGTTTCTCTCCACAAATTGAAGCTGCAGGTAAGATGGTCACTTTCAAGTTGAAATTTTATAGAGAGAAGTGCATGAAATATCTTAATGCATTCCAGGGACGACAGAGTTCATGCAGCAAAACTTATAATCAGAGTATTATAAAGCAAGCAGCTAATTCATGAATAAGAAGTTAGCTAATAGCCTAATACCGATTCAAACTTTGTGAGAGGTGAGAAAAGATGTTATCGGAAGACAATAAGAACAGTGTAAATGATATAAAAACAATACAAGGGGAGGACAGATAAAAGTAACAACAACATATAGCTTACATTGTTATGATCACCTCGGGGCTGTCGGTTCCTACAAAAAGAGAGACATTTTATTACATTACACTCTTACTCTTCTCCTGAAGATATCCATTCCCCATAAATGAACGTGATGAAAAGTACGAAGCAATAAAATCGACATATGATCTCCCACAGGTTAACATGAATTGGACTTGGGAGATCAATCAAGAACTACGGAGGAAATACCATCTCAAATATTCTTCAAACAGATAGATTATACCACACAATACCAATAACGCAGTGGTACATTAACAAAATGGCGCCGAACCTATAAGGATTGAAATCTTCTTCATCATCATCTGGTGAGTCATAATTCGCATGATCCTGAGCAAGTTTCTTGGAATAGCCATCATCCCAGTACAACCTCTCCCAATTTTCTCTGAGCTCGTTATATAGTTCCATGTATCTCTTGCACCAAGGTTCATGTTCCTAAATTTGCAAAAATAGAAAAACGCTAAAGTTTAACCAACCACAATCATTACTGGTGTTATTAAATTTAAAACCCAAACTTTGATATCCACCATTTCATGCTCATGTCTGATACACTAGCTCGCATATTCCGCTAAACCAGACCTATTCCCCCCTCTCTAATTCGTCTAACTCCATTAAATTCCTATTTTTTCACCCCAAATTTTAAAATCACCAAATATATAACTAAATTTATTCACGAATGTATCAAAAAAAAGAAGATAACATCGAAGATTCGAACAGATAACTAACAGATTCCTTAAGGACGAGACGTGTCCGCCGCATGAACTGCTCCCGAAGCTGCTTTCGGCGCTTGTTAGGAATATTATCCCTAGGGATCACAAAGCGCTCCCGCAGCGGCACATTTTCTCCGATTTCGTGCATTTCACCGTCAATCACCCACCACTCCGACTTCTCTTGGGGTTTCCTCAACATCGCCGATGGGGAGAACTTCGACCGCCGCCGATTACGCGGCGGGCGATCGGTGCCAGCTTCGGTTCGAGCATGCCGGAGCTGCGCCGTCGCAATATGGACAAGACCACGGCGAGGATAGACTCTTCTCGCTAGAGAAAGCATCTGAAAATTGGCAGAGAGAGAGAGAGGCGGTGGACGGGTGGAGAGCGAAGGATCGACGTGGAAGAGGTTTTACTTTTACACAGGGTTTATCAGTGTATGAATTTATTATATAGTCCCTAACTTTCGTAATATCTATATTTAGCCTTCAATAGACTATAGTGGTGATAACTGATAAATACCATTAAAGAAACAATTAAAGCGACATCGTTTAAATTTAAATAAAACGACTTGTTTAAGTACTGCACTCTAGCGTCAACTCCATAACAATTAATCGTTTATATCAATTTAATTGGGTTAATGCTTAAAAACAACCACATTCCTAACGTATAGACTCTATTATCTCTTACATTAATTATACAAAAATAATCCTATCAAAATTCATTAAATAAAAATCAATGATGAGATGATGCAATATATTGCTAAGTTATATGGTTTGGAAATGTTATAAATTAATTTAATATAGCGTTATAAATTAATTTAACAAAATATGGAATGGAGGACATGATTATGATATAATTTATAACATGAGCATATGATCATTCTCCTCGTGTTATTCGAAAAAAATATTATGAATGAATTTATATCATGAGTACATGATCACTCTTCTCATGTTATTCGAAAAAATAGCATAAAAGAATTTATAACATGATCACTCTCATCATGTTATTCGAAAACAATATCATGAAAGAATTTATAACATGAGCAAATAATCACTTTTCTCGTGTTATTCGAAAAAAATGATCATGAAATTCAAAAACAATATCATTGATAAGAACCATAATTTTGAGATTTTTTTTATATTTGCAGATTTTGATTGTTGTGTGACGAGGCTTCATAAATAAAGGAATGTCGGCGAGCGGGATATATTATCTATCTGTAATTGCAAGATGTAGAAAACTACTGATGATGGTCACTCAGACTTGAGTCACCAATGCTCAACATTTTACAATTAGAGATATCATGTTCCGTTCCACGACACCGAGTACAAAAAAATATTATACAATCAAGAAGGATATTTTGTGTCAAGAAATTATCATTGTTGAGTTTGATTTCAATGTTTCCAGGGTACAATATATCAACAAGCACTTTAACCCGAGATTCCTCGAGAGGATTTGATAATCCACTTCGATCAGCTCACCCACCACTGATGCTATACGACTAGGGGACGAATCAAATCAAAACTCCTCCGGCAGGTGGCAATGGCAAAGGATGGGCAGGATGCCGAAGATAGAGAAGGGGCCAGCTTTACAAATGCTTTAGACGTGGTCTTCCGACTAGAATCTGAAAACTATCCATCCCTTTGGGTGAAATGCAATACAAACATAATGTTTCCATCTTTGACAGAGCCTATGGACCACATATCTTTAAGGTAACTTCACCAGGAAATCTCCCTGCAAAATAAACCAAACGAAGCAAATCCCCACCCTTTAGAAACGGGTACATAATCTTCTTCAACAAGAGTAAGAACATTGTTTTTTTTTAAGGATATAGAGGGATTGAGCAGCAAGAAATCAGTCTTCAGAGACTTATAACATCTCCAAAATTCCAAATTTGTAACCCACTTTTTCAGAGGCTTATAAACTTTTCAAAAGGGAAGTTGAATTAAGATATGCAGCAGACAGACAGACAAAGCTTGTTTCAGCATGAACAAATACAAGGCACTTGCTAGGTTGTTAAATTCAAACAACAAAATATCTCACGTTATCATTGCCGATTCAAGCCTTCTCCCTTCCACAAAGCAAGCAAGAAACATAGAAAGGAAGAAAGGAATTGATACAAGAATACGACAACTAAACCTCAACATACTGTATCAATAATCAATCCCATGATTTCAAAACCATAACATATTGGTATGTACGAATTTAGACATGGACTCGTGAATCGTACAATAATGAGATATGAAGAGGACAATGTACAGTGTGTTTTATACTTTTATTAACATACTGTAATTTGAATAAAGGAATGCCATCCAATAATCCATTCTCATCTCATTTGCCTCATCAATCATGATACAGACACCAACCTAAGTAACTCCTTAAATGGCCTATGGTGGAGTTGACGCGCTTTGTGTCCAAGGATCACTCAAATCATATCAATGACTTCCTAAGGTATATTAGTCCACCATCAAATTATTAACATCCATCTCTATCCTTCAATAACATATCATTCTTTCTACCTTAACCCGTTATCCAAAAGCGTGTATAACAATGTCGTTGTCCTTGTTTTAGTAAAAGGCCCAACTATTTTCTTCTGAACAGACTAAATATGAGTTACGGGTTCATATAGTTTACAATCAAGAAATACTCATTTCAAAGTTTAAATTCCTCTAGCAGTATTGATATATTAGCATAAACATACTCCTTGATCAATAAAAGCACTCCGTCATTTAAGAGAAATCAAGTATGAGACCTTATTCAACTATCAACCACACAAGCACAAGTATTCCCCATCAAGAAAAGAAAAACTGCAAGTAATCAGCATTTGGGAATATGAAATTAATGCATCTAAAGTTCGACCTACAATGCGATTGCAATTCACCCACACACACAACGTGCAAAACTTTGAGTGCTCAATAATCTATCATTTCTTACCCCAATCAATCATCGCCATTGACACCCAATCAAGCTCCGCTTCAGTATGAATGCCTGCTGCTGTTGAGAATGGAGCCCAGCGTCCCCAACACCGCGAAGGCCAAGAGCGGGCTCACATCCAAGGTGTTGAAAATGGGGGGAATTATGTTCCTGAAGAGGTTCAAATAGGGATCGCACAAATCCCTAATTGCAGATAGCGGCTGCCTATCCCAAGGGATGTTGGGGAACCAACTGAGCAGCACCCTCACCATCAGAACCCCACTGTACAAATCCAACCACTTCGCCATCCCCGCCGCCACCACCGTGAACGGCGTGTTCAGCGACCCCGTCGGGACGTCCCTCGCCGCCGCAAAAAACGAGGGGCCGGCCGTCCGTAACAGGGGCTCCTTCAACTGCACCACCACTTTGAGGAGTCCGTGCGCGAAGAATCTCAAGGCGGAGAGACCGAGGGCGACCAAGGTGGTCAATGTCCGGGTCAACCCGGATAGGATCTCCGGATCCGGGTTAGTGATGTATCTGGATTCAGTTGTCGTCGCTTCGGTGACGGAGGAGGAGATTATTGATTTGAAGGGTCTGAGGAGATGAGGAAAGGTTAGAGAATTGGGTTTTGAGACGCTTAGGTTGGGGCGGGAGTGGGTTGAGAGGCAAGGGAAGGCGGCGGCGACGTGGTGATTAGTTGGGAAGGAAGCGGAGGCAGTGGGGGTGGGGTGGCGGAGCATGAGCTTGCTTTGCGCAGCTACGAGTGAAGAAGCCATTTTCAGTTGTTTCTGGATTAGGAAGATGATGTACAGCGGGAATAGCTATACAATGGGAATATATATACTCCATAATTGATAATACAATCAATTTAGTTTAGAATTTATCAAATTTCCATAATTTTGGCGTTACTAAAACCACCAAAATTCATCAACTTTCTTGTTGAACGATTGTCGTTTTAAATTTTGTAATATCATTAGGGTCGATTTGGTTTCGTATATAAGTTTAACCCATACACAGCAATCCTTCCGTCCCCACTAAGCGTAGTGTGTAAGAGTGATAAAGATAGTAGAGTCACATATTTTTTAAGAAATAACTTACTATTATGCAATGTGTCAAGTCTATCTATTGGGCCTGGTACTATAAACATGGCCCGCTGAAATGCCCTACTTCAAGACGTATTATAAGCATGTCATCCACCTGATATTAAATATAACACAATTGACAATAAAAAGTGGATTATATGTTTTTCAAAAATAGCCTTTTGATAATTCATCTCTCTTTCAATGCACGCTAAGGTGTGGATGTGTGAGGTATGCGAGCAGGCCCACGCCTCCGTCACGAGCGCACCGCGGTAGCTCTATTCTCGACGCTCCGGACACCAATATGATTTCCGATCTTGTATCTCCATTCCAACCAAACTTAATTATGACATATTTTTCGAGCTCTGTTAACTATAATTCAACTCAATTGTTTGACATATTTTTTAAGCTGACCTTGATATTTAATTAGGTTAAACTTAATTCAGACGGCTCGTTTAATATTTATATTAATAATTTTGGAACTCCAACTCCAACTTAATTTGACGGCTCATTTGTTTTACACCAATACAATGTAAGAGCATTCACAATGCAAGGTTGGGGAGGCTGGGTGGGCAAGTGCGGGCAGGGGGCTGCAAAGGCTGCGGCGCAAGCCCCTCGCTGTGGAGGACGGCCTCCGAAGGTGAGGCTTTGGGTTGAGAGGCAGCCTATGGCACCCGTAGGCTGCCCCTGCTGGTGCAGTGTGTGGGACTCCGGAGCCCCTCTATTTTCTTTTTCTTTTATTTATTTTAATACATAAATTCATCTGTAACCCTATTTCAATCTCACATTTTCACACATTTTCGTTTTTTTATTAATGTATTTAAATTAAAATTTTGTATTCAATTTAATCTAATTAAATATTAAAATTAAGTATTAATCACGTGTTTATTAATTTAAATTAATAAATTTAATTTATAACAAATATCCAAAAAAAAAAAATACATAAATCATAAAAATACAAATTAAGGAGAGAACTCCATATTGAGAGCCTGACTGCTATAAACCAACACAACTTCTCTAAAATTCGTGCACCCCACATAAATTTTTTTTTATTTAATTACAAAACCGTCACGAAATCCCCATTTAGAGAGTGCCCCATTGGGGATGCTCTAATGGTGATGTATATAGAAACTACCCTCCCTCGTAATGAGACAGTGGGTGTATAATTCAATCTTTACTCACATCTCCACTCACACAGCAAAATCACTTCCTAAATCTACAACAACAATAAAAAAAAAATCATAATATATGGATTCAAATATTATGATAGTACTAAGTACTAACTTCACACAGACCTGGTCCAATGTCCAGTACAAGATTCTGACTATATGTTTGAAGAAAGAAAGTTATAACAACAAAAAAAAAGTAACAACTCATCCTTTACTCCTTTGTTTAACTTTAGTAGTAGCAATCACCATCCTCTTCTTCCTTATTCCCTTTCTGTACTGTACACAACATGCAACACCAACACACATTTCTTGCCTCCCACTTTTTTTACCAGCAATAATATAGTATATCTTTAACTAAATCAAATTTCACCTCATCATCATCATCATCGACTCTTTCTGGATGCAGATACAACAACAATGGCTTCAGTTCACTTTTGTGAGGGAGAGAGCTGAGTGTGCATGTAAGCCTCGACGGTCTGAAGCCCGCAGAGGCTCTTCACAACGGGCATAGTAGCAGGGACGTCGAGGTTAAATGACGATTCAGTCCCTTCGACTGCTCCCCACATTTTCAGTTGCTTTCTCGCCTCTTTAATGGCTGCTCTCGTAGCACAGTGAACCGATGCAGCCAGCAACAACGGAGGTTCCCCGCAAGCTGCAGAAAATGTAGACGTAGGTTAATAATAAGCGTTAGAGCCTTGGATAATTTCCTTTATCAGCATTCAAACTAACTTAATAATCCACAAAATAATGCCTTATGACGTTACAGTTTAGAAGCACAAGATGCGTACCCTTAGACGATAGAACACGTTTCTGGTGATGGCCGCTGTTGACTATCTCGACATTGAATTGCTTAGGGATAGTATCAAGAGTCGGGATCTTATACGTCCAAGTCCCATTAGCAACCATCGTTCCATCCGGATCAGTTAGGTATTCTTCTAGCATGAAAAATCCCAGTCCTTGCACAAAAGCCCCTTCGATCTACGAAAACAGGTAGCAGAAACAACATATAAGCTACTATATCAGAATTTCACAAATATAAAGGCCATGGCAATGATAAGAAGCATGAACCTGTCCCATATCCACAGCCGGATTCATGCTCTGCCCACAATCGTACACGATGTCGGTTCTCAATATCTTCGTTTCTCCAGTCAGGATGTCTACCTCAACCTTCAGTACAACTCAACGTTAATTTGATTAATCACAAGAAAAACAAACTGCCAAATAAATCACCAAGTATGATCCAATTTGAGATTCCGACTCCACTTTTAATTTTTATTTTACCTCACTTACTGCAGCACCATAGTTCAAGTATTTCTTAGAAGTGGGGTCCGGCACGAAGAAAGAATTTGCTGCTAAATTCACTTCTGCATAATGAGCCTGTATATGCAAAAGTATGAGGAAACATGATAGAAATCTAATGAACTATGCTTCATTAAGAACCAAAGGAAAACGATAAACCATCACGTATCTTAACTATATCAAAAGTGTCTTGTTCACAAAATATGCGTTGTCTAATATATCCCTATCATACGTTCAATATAAGGGTAATAATGTAATATCATGTAAAAATCGATATAATATATGCAACGCACGTTACTTCTGCTAGTTTATACTAAAAGAACTAAGACTGTGAAAGAGACCTGAAGAATCAGAGTTTTCCAATCCACGGATCCCGTTTGCACTTGTAACTTTTCCTTAAGAGGGGTCAATCTGTCAACCAAGACGCTACAGCATAGTTTCACAGCTGCACAGCTCGACTCAGAAGTTGTGCTCCCTGCAGTGAATCCTCCTTGTACTAAGCTCAACGTGTCTGTCTGTACGACTCTCACCTTCTCGAAGAGCTCTTCACTTCCATCACACTGGATTGCACCGAGAGCATAAGCTGTTACTTGCTTCACCTTCGTCCAGATCCCCTGCCCGATTTCTATGCCTCCTATTTCCACAACAATGGATCCATCCCAAAGGATACTCACTTTCCCAGGGGCTGACCTCACAAGCACTTCATACACAACGGGTACACGAGAAATACCCCTTTTATGCCATAAGTTACATCCATTAAACCGTTCTATCATCAATTTCCTCTCATCAAAGCTCGACGTCTTTGCAATATTATCCCAAATAGAAGGCAGAGTAAACTCCCCGGATTCCCCGGAAGCACTCCCGTAGAATAACTTTAGGCTTTCGTAGGAGTGAAGATTCCTCTGCCTAACGTAATCAACATCTACCGACAGCCATGAAGCTACGTGCTCGATTATAGCTTCTGCAATGTAAGACCCCTGCACCTCCCCGGGGGCGCGCACGGCAGATTTGCTCGAATGATTAGTCTTGCACACTTTCACGTCAAAAGAAAGAGCTCCCCAATCGTACTTCTTGACCGCGCCTATGACGTTATGTGGCATAATGGAACTTATATCTGCACTTATCCCTGCATTGACTAAAATATCAAGATGCAAAGCAGTGATCTTCCCATCTGATTTGAACCCCACACTGTAAGTTATTTTCATTGGATGTCTTCCACCGGCGATTATCATGTCAGTCTTTCGATCTAGATATATTCGTACAGGACGCTGTAATTTGTAAGCTGCAACGGCACATGCTGCAGCAATCTGAAAATCATGCATGCATTGTATGAACCACATTTTACTATTTCAGGTATAAAAAGAATACACCTAAGGGGATTGAAGAACAAACTACAAAGATACTTATACTCACAGGCATTGCTTTCATCGCCTTCCCACCAAAGCCGCCACCAACTCTTCGCGTGAGAACACGCACATTATGCTCGGGAACACCAAGACACTGTGCAATTACTCGATGTGCAAACTCGGGGCATTGAATTGAACTGTAAACGACGATACAGTTGTCTTCATCCGGAATTGCTAGAGCAGTTTGAGTCTCCATGTAAAAGTAGTACTGTGAACCAAGTTTTATCTGAAAAAATGCAATTCAAAATCAATAAAGAGCTAATAAAACAACTGATATTGAAGTTGTACAAACAGCTAGAGAAAAGATTTAAGCAATAGGCAATGAATGTACCTCTGCGGATAGAATCCTGTGATCGGCTTCAGCGATTCCTTTTGCAAAATCACCGACGGCTTGTGGATAGAGGAAAGGAGTAACGTAAAAGAAACTTGATTGTTTCACAGCCTCTTCGACAGTTAAAATCGGTGGATCCAAGCCTTCTGTATCATAATCAACGATAGCATTTCTGGCAGCAAGATTGGCATTCTTCTGTGTGTCAGCAACCTGAGAGATGATCACGAGCAGGAACATATGTTTAGTTGCAATGAACGGGGAAGTTGCTTAGCTAGTAGAAGATGGGGGAGTTTGGTATTACCACAAGAGCAACGAGATCACCACAACACTTTGCAAGATCGTCTGCAAACAAAGGATCAACACCAAACACGCTTACACATCCCACGTTCTCGCCTTCTTTAGGGATGTCTTTGACAGTTATAACTTCAGGTACTTGAGCTAGTTGTGGGTGATTCTCGAAAGAAATGCCTTTCACTCGAGCTAGTGGCTTTGTGCTGCAAATAAGTGCGGCGTGCATACAGTTCGGAGGTGAAGGAATGTCATCCACGTAAACGGCCTCACCTACACAATGCAGACAATTAGTGCAGGAACAAAATCGAATAATACGTGTAAAAGAGAACACAACGAACCAGAAGCTTGGATTGCAGCACCAAATTTGGGCATCGCTTCTCCCACCGGATAATGCTCCTTACTAGATTCCACCACCTGCTTTGCGGAAGACAGCAATGGCTGCTTTCTTGCATAACTATGATTTTCAACATTCCCACCTCCTTCTAGCACCGAACCATTCCGTTCCCCATTAGGTAAAGCACCACATTTTTCAGAACAACTTCCAACGAAACCGTTGAGAAATTCAAAAAGAAAACCAACAGCTAAGCTTGACCTATAAGCAGCATGAGAAGTGCCTTCCTCAGGCACAACAGCATCTTTCACCAACTTGGTTGCTTCATCCACAACTTGGAGGCTGAGTATTTTGCCTGTCAGATACTCCTCCACTTTCCTCACCCTCGTTGCATGTTTCGTCCCATAAGCACCGAAAGCCAGTCGAATATTATTCACAAGATTCCCATTTTCATCAGAGGAAATATCAGCTAAAAAGGCAGCATTTAAATAGGGCAATGCATTGCCAAGAGGCCGTGGTGCTGCTCGGTAGGTCTCAAACACCAATCTTGACCTAGCTTCAACAAAAGGTATGTGAACTGACAAAAGCACGTTTGCGGGGTCCAAAGCAGGTCTGCTAAGGAACTCATCAATAGTAATCTTTTCGTGTTTATGACCAAACAGTATGCTCACACTTGCTCCCACTGCAAGAAGCAACGTAACTATATCCGAAGGGAAATATCTCCTCTGCGCCATAATCAAATTCCCACCTAGACTAGCGGAGTTTCTAACAAAACCAGATGCTACCATTTCCATATGGTCAGCAATCTTCCTCATCACAAGCTCTCCACTTTCACTATTCTCCTTTAAATGTAACACAACTTTTGAAATCGACAATGCTGCCCCTAGCTCGATTCCCGATTCATCCTTTCTAACTACAGAAAGCTCGGGGATGTACCTCAGATCAATGTATTTGTCATATACCTCCGTTTCTTTGTAATAACCGTTGGCAGTGTTGCCAACAACTAGTTTGATGCTTCTACCGTTGCCAACGGTATCAGAATGCAACAAACCCCGAAGCTCCTCTATGGATACAGGACTATACCATGAGTTCTTTTGAGAATTCAAGAGCCGTGTCGACTTGCATTCGCCTCCCGAATTCGCACAAGCATGATCCTTGTGATTATAAGATGGTAATTGACTAACTTTTAGTTCGTTTTTATCTCCCTTTCTCCAAAAAGAATTGATTCCCAAATCCTCTAAATCGACATCTGCAGCGAAACTCTTGCAGGCATCGGCTATAGGCCTATAGCCAGTGCACCTGCAAAGGTTTCCTGCTATTGCCTTCTCGGCTTCAGAGACTGTGAGCTTAGAGAACCCTTTCGGAGCCTCTGCTCGTTGCGATTTCTCAGCATTCGCGAGTGCTGAGAAGAGCGACATGCACATCCCGGGAGTGCAGAAGCCGCATTGAGAAGCATGGAATCCAGCAAACCTTTGGTGGATCGGATGGAAACCGCGTTTGCTATTTCCGAGGCCTTCACTCGTTGTAATCGAGCAGCCATTTATGCTGCAAAGGAGTGTGAGACACGAACTAACTGTGAAAGTTTCGACCTTTTCGAGCGTGGTGTCGTACTTCGACAGCACAACTACACAAGCTCCACAGCCACCTGAAGAAGGTGCCCCATTTTAATGTAGTTAAAGCAATTCAAACATCATTCAAGTGGCTGAAAGTAAACGCACAAAATTAAGATAAATTTTGCAGAAAGTAGCATTGAGTAGAAATTAGACTAACCACTTGAAGATTAACCTAAAATCAGGGAATCGATTCCCTAATTGCAGTGAGCAGCACAACGAGGATAATTGCACAAACAGCAATAAATCAACAAAAGATTGCACCTTTTTCCAATAAAGCGGTAATGAAAAAGAAAAAAAGCTAAAGAAAGAAAAGACCCACTCTCTCTCTCTCCTCTCTTTCTCTAGCTGTGTAGCAGATGATGAACGAAGTAGCCAGCAAGAGACATAAAAAGAGAAGCAGCACTACATTCAATAGCCACCTTTTCTTCCAATAAAGAAAAGTGAGAATTTACCTGCCTCTGGCAACAACAATAGATTGGTTGCAAGATTGGATATCAACACAAAAAGGCTTCACTCACTCACACTCACTCTCACACACCTCGATTAATGAAAGCCCCTTTATATATCAAGAATAAAAAATTAAACACCAACATACATATAGAGAGGGAGGGGAGGGGAGGAGGTTCATTTACTTTACCTTCAGCACATCCAAGCTTGACACTCTTGAAGGGGGTGCGGGAGCGCAGGAACTCAAGTAAAGTAGTAGAGGGGTCGACCTCGGGCAGCTCAAACTTCTGCCCGTTTACCTCAAAAACCAAGGAATCACCCATTATTATCCCTCTCTTCCTCAGCTACAATTTCTATGTTTAGTGAATTGATTTAAGAAAGAGGAGAATAAGAAGAGGAAGAGAAAGTGGGAAAGAATCTTGCTGCCAGAAAGAAGGCAAATTAAGCCGAAAACTGAACCTCGTGAGTTGTGTGTTGGAGATTACTAGATTTCATGCAGAAGCAGCACCACATCAATTACAATTACCAACGACACTTCCTTCATTTCTCTCTTTTCTTGACATTCTTTATAGGATAAAAAAGAGAGGAAAATAAGAATGACACTCTCTTTTAACAGTTCATACTACTGCTGATTAATTAATATTCCTAGTTGTTGGTTTCCTTTGACTCCTTCCTCTTAATTTGTATACTTGAATTTTAGCCTTCTCTCTGTTGTCAATTTTTGAATTTGTTGGATTTGTATGGCTTGTATGAATTCCCAGTTTATATGACTATTATATATCATTATTATTATTACTATTATTCAAAAATGATACTATAAAATAAATACTTGGATCAAATCTAAACTCGTAACTTCTTACGTTATGTGAAAAAGAAAGTCAAAATTTAGTTTGACAAAATTACTTAATTATTGAATTTTAAATAACACAATTGGTTACAAATTATAGTTTCAAACAAATGATTGATTTAAATAAAATTTTGTGTTAAATTCGATGAAATTTAGTCTGTTCCTCACCCAAGGTGGATACCACCATATTAAACTTTCAACAAATTATAAAATTAAAATATGCAGTGTGATTTACAAGTTCCTGCATAAAAGTTGTATTCAGTATGCTTCTTTAGTAGATGCTACAAAAAAAGAACATAAATAAATAGTACGATTCACATTTTTGTGTGATTTGTTTTTATTTTTTTTAAACAAACTAATCCTCCCTACATCCACAATAATTTCTCACTTTATTGTATCATCCGTCAACAAAGTAATTTTTGACTTAAACTTTTATTTTTAGCAACAATTTTTTTTTCCTTTCATATCACTTTAATTGAAATATTCATGTGAAACATAATCTCCCTTCACTATACGTTAGCAATTAAGTCACTTTAATGTAAACAATAACATTTTATCAAAATTCGTGTTCAATCAAAATGGGAAGATATTTAATGGACATAATGACTAATAATTAAGCAGTCTAGAAAGGAATACAAATTTGACAATTGATTTCGTATTATTTGAAAAGCTATATATATAAATACAATATTATCGGTCTCATGCGGCAGACGGATGTTAATATATCTGCAAACGATGTGACATATCTAGTCGATAAATATTAAATTTTTAATAAAAAAATAATAATCGCTTTTCAATTATAGATTAAGTTATAATTTAATATTATTCAATACAAATTAATAAAAAATAAAAATATAGTAACTCATAAAGTGATATGACATTACGTCATATTATCACATCAATCACGAACACATTAAATTATGACCATCACAAACGGTGTAAAGAGAATAATATATTATTCGATGAATTCGTTTTAAGATGCTTTTATACACGAAACAATTTGAGCAGAGCATAATAATAATTAGAGTATGATAAGTGGACGTGAACAATTCTTGTGGAGTCTATGTCTATCTATGGAGTATTTATTATATTGAGGAATCAAGAAGCTACTATAAAACCAGTACTTTAAGTCAAAATCATTGCCCATAATTTATTATTTGTGAGAATATGTTTAAATGTCCATTTTGAAAATATTGATGTAAAAAATAACCAAAATATCAACTTACATGTCAAAAATACCCATTTGATTTTTTAAATATTTAAAATTACATTGATTTCATAAATTCTTACACAATTCATGACACACTCTTACACATTATTTAAAATAACAATTGACTTACATATTTAAATTAAAATATAGATTATATTTTTGACTATTATGTTTTTATTCTTCCATATAGCTATGGACCTCTCATATATCATGAACCTCTCACATATTATATATCTTACCTACCTCATATATCATACATAAATTTCATTACATAGACCTCCCACAAGTTTTTTCTCTCTATTCCCATCAATTTATCCTCGTATATGCCGTCCAAATGGTCAAATTGAAGATATAAATCATGTATTTTCATTCTACATACCATTAAAAGCATGGACCGCTGGTAAAAGTACCATGGACCGCCCACGTGTGCGTGACGCACACGTGAGCGGTCCATG
>JAPKLX010000486.1:0-82538 GCA_026898415.1 Leonotis leonurus | reverse complement strand
TCCATGGTACTTTTACCAGCGGTCCATGCATTTTCATGCTTTTAATGATATGTAGAATGCAAATACATGATTTATATTTTCAATTTGAGCCTTTTGAAGTCAGATACGATGTAATTGTGTGGAATAGAAGTGTGTAGTCAATTATTATTTTTAAATAAAGTGTGTAAGAGATTGCTAACTTCCATGTACTTTTATATATTTAAAAAATAAAATGGGTATTTTTGACATGTACATTGAGATTTTGGGTATATTTGACATGTATTTTTTCAAAATGGGTATTTTAATTTTTCATCCTTATTATTTTTTGTAAAATATAGCAAAATATTTCTTTCGATTTGGACAGTCACTGACGTCTTCTCCTAATCTGTGTCACCTGTCACTATCACAAGCACACGGAAATTCTTAGTCAATGTACATAAAGTCTACATATGTGTGTGTTTATTAAATAGAGTAAATAGAAACTAATGCCAACGATTGATTTATTTCTGATAATCATAATTGTAGTAAAAAATATTATCCATGGAGATTTATAGATACGACCCAAAAGTTAAAATATTATTGGAATATAAAGAATTTCATAATAACAAACTAACAAAACTTTATTTAAATAAACATCAAGCATGCATATCATATTCATATGAATATCACAATTCACAAGAGGACAGATCATACTAAAGACCAATCAATCAAATAATTGTTTTAGTAGTCAAGATTAACAATTGTTTTATAATAAATTGCAAATATTTAATACGTAAGAGAAAAAAAGTAGCAAATGAAATTGTAAATTGAAAGAGAGATTTATTTTGATTGATGTATATTATATATATTTGTGGGCCTGGGCTCTGGCTCTGGCTCTGGCTTGCACTTCATTTTAGAACCCAAAATGCAAAAGATAAGAGTGTGAGGTTTAAACCCAAAAATTGGAATTGGAATAAATCTAGTGAATGCTATGAGTCTATGACCATACAACTTAACAAGTATATATTGGTGATTAAAAAAAAATCTTGATGGCAACCAAATTATAGCTAGGTTAAAATGTTCTTCAATTAGGACACGTGGCAAGTCAAACATGCATGACACTAAAATTAGAAAATTTACCAGTAGAATAGGCTAAGGGATTTGGTGGGAATCTTATGAAAGCATAATTGGGGAAGAAAAGCAAGCAAGCTCTGTTCCTTCCCTCTCCAAGAAGGTATAGAGCATTGCATATGGGTGTGATTGATTGTGAAGAGAATAAGCCTTAATCTTCCATGGAGGAAAAACAAAACAATCTCATCTCATCTCATCTCATCTCATAGAAAACCTACAAAACAACAAAGGAATATTTATATGCAAAGAAATGCTGCATATGTTGGTATATAGCATGCATAGTTGTGAGCTTAATTCTCAATTTCTCATTAATCATCACCAACAAAAATGGATACAAGTATGGATGCAGCAGCAGCATTAGCAGCAAGCAACACAAGCACCTTCGAGCCACCTTCTGATCTGATACAAGAGGACGATTGCAACACCCTCCTCCTGTATCTCCCCGGTACATACATATATATACGTACATGCATACACTATCTATAACATCACCAATCAGTCGATTTTTTATGCAATCATGTTCATGATTTGAATTACTCTAATGAGAACGAAAGGAAAATGCATCGAATTTGCAGGATTCACAAAAGAACAGCTTCGAGTTCAGCTAACCAGAGCAAGAGTCCTCAAAATCAGCGGGCGGAGGCCGCTCGGAAACAACCGGTGGAGCAGTTTCCAGAAGGATTTCCCAATCCTCGAAAACTGCGACACCAGCAAAATCACCGCCAAATTCGAAGAGGGGATATTGTACGTGAGGCAGCCTAAAGAGGACAAAAAGCTCACCGCCACCGCCGCCGTTACAGAAATTCCACATCCAGCAGCGGAGCGGCCGCCTCCTGCAAAATCCGATCCGCCGCCACGTCCGCCAACCCCGATTAAACACGCCGATGCAAAAAAACCGGGTGAGAGCAGAGAAGAAAGCAGATCTGGTGAGAAAAGCAGCGAGAGAGAGGGCGGGAAAAGCAAGAGAGCTGCGGAGATGCGCGATAAAGGAGCGGGTAGAGTTGAAGAAGCAGGTTACAAGAGGCTGAATGCGGCGACGAGGAAGAAGGTGGCGAATATTCTGGTGCTTGCGTGTGTATTTGCGCTTGGGGTTTACGTCAGCAGACTCTCCTGGTTTTCCAAGAGTCTCCATGATTAAGGGAAGGGCTTAGGGTTTGTGTGTGTGTGTGTGTTAATTGCTTTGGTTTAATTCAATAAAACAACTGTATGTTGTCATTAATTTATCATATACTCCTTAAATGTCTACAATTACTCATTAAATTGTTGTTTGGGATCAATCTGGCTCATGCACTTTTCAAGTTAACCTGAATTACGATTCAAAATCGAACCATCGAGAATGGTTACAATTCTCAAAACTATCGATTACGATTCAATTCTGACGATAACGATTCGATTCCAATGACTATAACCCGTTTGAACACCTATAGTTTCAACCAACAATCCTTATTAGCAATCTTAAAATAATGAGGCAACTAATGTGAAGAGGAGTTTGGCTGGGGTTAATGGATACAAATATTTACGTTTATATGAATATATGAAAAAATTCGTCATATATTAATGAATATCTCAAAAGTGAATAAAATGCATCGTGTGAATGATTTTCTCATATAATTCAAAATATTTAGTGAAGGATTACATGAGAAAAATTTTCAAGAGCTCATATTATTCAATGCAATTCATGAAAATATGATGTCAAAAATAATCTCCTTATGTAAGAGTATATAAATTTTACTCATCATATCCACCAATTTGTTAAGCATTTTACTATTTTGGTTAATTCATAAATTTATTACATTTTTTTTAAATATGAACTCGTATACTTTGCAAAACTCGATTAAATAATTTGTCCGTTCGCAAAAGTGTGCAATTATTGCTTATTTGAGATTCACAAAAAGTGTATTCTTTCATTTTTAGGTACGAGTCAACAAAACATTCATTGTTTTAAATACTCCTTCAATCTCACTATTTTTTATCCCATTTGACCAAAATTGTAAGTACTTTATTAATTTTTTGGGGCCAATAAACGAAGTAAAATTCAAACTCCACTAATCAATACACAATACTTCTTTACTCAAATACTCTCTCCGTCTACGAAAGTGCTTAACAAATTTCCTTTTTGGGCCGTCCACGAAAGTGTTTAAAACTAAAACTTTCCATTTATAGTAACTATTCTATACACACAATCCAATTAAAAATTATAAATCATGTGGGACTCAAACTCCACTAACTCTACTTTTCTACACACATCTCCACACATTACACTCCTTTCACACTCCACTCATTACACTTCTTAGACCATCTTTATCAACAACCACATCTTCAATCCAACTTTCTCACTTTTATATTATTATATTCATTTATCTTTCTTCTATAAATTTATTATTCCTCCCACTCACACACCTTCATTTTTATAGGTTTATCAATAACCTCATTCTCAACCCAACCTTCTCACATTTATATTTTTTAAATTAATTTTCTATATATTGTTATTTAATTAATTTTTTTAATAATTTAATTATGTAAAACAAATTAATAATATAAATAATAAATTTAAATTTTTGAAAAAGTACAAACTAATATTAAATTGAGAATTTTCAAATAAACATAGAAATTACAATAACTAAAACAAAAAAATCAAAATAAACAACTGATCACTAAATAACTATACGAAAATTACACATTTAATTATCATCACCAAACTTTTGTCAAATATGAGATGAACACAAAAAATAGATATGAAATGTTAATGAAAAAATTTCTAAATTGTGAAAAATTATGTCAAAATTAATGTCTATTTATAGAGGAGGAAAAAATAAAAAATAAAATTAATTTTATCCTAATATTATGATTAAAGGTAAATTAAAAAATAATAATAAATGGGTGGTTGGTGGAGGTTTGTGGACTCCTTCAAATTCATCCACCATTTTCTTCATAATCATTTTTTTCTTTTTTTTGCCGATAAAGGCACTCTTATACACTCTACACAAAGTCGACTTATTTTCTTAAAACCCGTGTTATGTCAAAGTGTTAAACACTTTGCGGTACGGAGGGAGTAATATTCTTAAAATGTGTGCCGGATCAAAGTAAATAACAAATTGATAGATTAATAGATGATTTTTTATTTTCAAATTTGATATATCTAAATTTAAAATTTAAATTAAATATTTTATCTTTTATTTTAAAATAAATATACTTTTATCAACTTTCATGCTGTTAAATTAATCGTCCATAATTTAAAAAATATAGACAAAAGATTTTCTTAAAAAAGAAAGAAAGGAAGTGAAAATATATTGTACCATATAAGCCCAATAGCATTGGGCCTGTCCAAGTGTACATGTCATCATATCAACACATTTTATAAATATCATTTTTAAGTGAATACAAATTAATTTTGAACAATGTTCTTATTTTGTTTTAAAATAAAATTATAAAATCTAATACTCCTAGCCTAGGGTTTATATAATATTTTTTGGGATTTATATATATATATAGGGAATGATTATAATGAAAATAGATTTACTTGTGTTAATTAAAAATAAATCTGAATCATTCGTATTTTTCATCCAATAAATATAATTAAATTATACATTAATCAATAAATCATAGTCAGAAAGAATAACAAATTCCATGTTTTTAGAGAAAATATATTAAATAAGATGTATACCAAAATTATCTTTTAATTTATATCATTGATATAAATAATTTAACAGTCAAGATTTATTTTTAGTTAACTCATACAAAACCATTTTTATTTGATCTCTTTCCGATATATTTATTTAGAGAAAATCATAATTTATTCCTTACACATTGAGGTATGCATCTCTTATTTATTTGACAAATTACTTAAAACATTTGTTGTGTCTAATTCAGGTTTAGAATTGTGGTGTTTTTCTGAACATGAAAATTTGATTATTATTATTACTCCATCTGTCCCACTAAGTATGACATACTTTCCTTATGGGACGTCTCACAAAGCTTGACACATTTTAAAAATAGTAAAAGTTATCCCTTCAAAAAGGTGTGGACCCTACATACCACATTTATCAGTCTTACGCTATTTTATATAATCTCTTTAATAATTGTGCCGGAAAAAAAGATGACATGCTTAGTGGAAGGAAGGGAGTATTATACATGAAATACATGCGTGGGGAAATATGTAGATATTACTAAATAATTAATTGTACAAAATATTTAGATATTTATCAAAATTGGAGGGACTAATCGCATAACTAATTTTGAATTTTTGTAATATTTAAAATAATTAATAATAATTATAAAATTTATAATTGAAAGTGAAAGCTAATTTGACAAGTGTGTGAATTGTTTTACAGCACATATGTGTCTAAAAAAATTGTATGGAAATATTCATATTTCACTATTCAAAGAAAGGTACAAGTCAAATACTGATCTTCCTAGTTCCTATAATCCTATGTCTATATATCAACGTAACACTCAATTTCTCTTTCAATAAGAATTGGAATTGTAAAATTAATTATGATTCAAGTAGGACTCAATTTAAATCACAATTGCGTCTGCTTTCATACTCTACTCCACAACAACAACAAACAAACAAACATATTACTATTACTATCTATCTCAATCATCCTACCCACTCAATAATCAAATTCTTTCCAACTCTTACTCTGATTTTATTTATCACGTGCTATATAACTGTATCAAGTGATATTTTCTCATTTAAATTGTAATTCATCACAAAAATAAAAGAATTAAAATAGCACACGCTAACTTTACTAATTACTAATTACTCACTATGCAGGTTTTAGTTATGAACTTATGATATTTACTTCACCCTATAATTGTTAAAAGCCTATTTATCCAGATGTTGTACGCAGCATGCACAGAGCTAAAGTTAAAATTAATCACTTAAAGGTGGGGTTTAGCTTTCAGTGATAAGTTAGATTGATAAAATGTGCGATTATTAGAAAGATATGATTGTTAAATTTGTTTAAAATTTAGTAATCCAGTATTTTTCATTTGTACATTAAAGTAAACACTATATTAACTTGAATTATTTTTATTAATCAATGCAATATAAACACCACCATCTAAGATAATAAATATTAAATAATAGTCACTAATTTAGTTTTAAATTAATTATATGTATTCTTCCAATTTTGTCCTTATTAAAGATATTTTCAATTTGTTTGTTTCTTTTATTTTCTTTTGAGTTGAAAATTCTAGTTATATTATTGTCTTCTTAATGATACGAGTGTGTATCATAGTACATCTAGCTATTTAAATTTTTCTTGTTTATTTGTTATTTTTTGGTAAAAAGCAAACTGAATTATATGCATAAAAAAAATCATAATCAAATAGAAAAAATATACTAGAAGTGTAGGGATAAGAAGTGTTGTTAGAATTAGATCGTAACCGTTCTCAACGGTTCAGTTTTAAACTGTAATTGTGTAGGAAACAATTTAATTTCGTTCTACATGTTCTTGTGAATTATCGATTTCTCAATATTTATTATAATTACTTTTTTTTATATCTCTAATTTAATGTTACCCACTTTCATAACGCAAAGTTGTCTTTAATTTTTTATATTAATTTTATGTTAGTATGAGAATATATTATTATAAAATTTTAAGTGTGACACATGTAGGGTTGTTTATAAATCAACGTTTCATCTGAATGTCAATTGAAGTAATAATTTACCAAATTGTTGTATCAAAATATCAGAAACACAATTTTACCAAATGAGATTTAGTATCTTATTATTTTTATGTTTTACACGCAATTGATCATGTCACGTGATAAAATTTCATTTAATTTTTTATATTATTTTTCAATTTCAATTTTATATTTAATACTAGGTTCATCCCATCCAAATAGAATATATACTTTTAAGAAATTCATTGATTCAAAAATAGAATATATAATTTGAAGAAATTTTAATTTTTAAATTATATTTTATTATATAATAACAATTTTCTATTTTTCAAAATATTAATTAAATTAAAAATTTTAATTGTTAAACATCAAGTAAGAAAGAAAGTGAAACACTGAATCGATCTAGTGAAACAATTTTACAATCACATCATACTGTTTTTATTAACTGCAGCACACTGTTTAGACACACAATTAAACAGACCGTCTCTGTCTTAAATGAATCTCCGCTTTGTAGTAAATTCAAGTAATTAATTTCACACTCAAATAATTCATTACATAAGCTCAATAAATCTGGTAAAACTTCATACTCTCTCTCTTTATTTATAAATATATATATATAGGGGATGGTTCCCATGAGAATAACTTATAAGATAAGAAATAAGAATGAATAAGAGTTATAGATCTTTAAAATATGTACGATCAGATTTCATACAACAACAGAAATGATATAATTATGCAGCAATTTTATATTGGCAATAAGGGTAAAATAGTGAGATGCATTTTATGATATCAGTTATATCCATAATTAACGCTTTTCCAGAAACTTCCTTCCATATTATGATATATTTTATATATTGTGATATGCATATCATTTTTATCTTATAATATATAATAATATACAACTAAACGGTAGAAGTAAAGTTGATGAAAATAAGATTTCAAGATCTTTTTTTTATTTTATTTTTAATTTCTACACAAATAGCATCGTAAAAGGCAATAGGAATGTTTTGGGCGTGGTGTTGAAAATATTGTTGGAAAAATTGTTGTACATACACATACCGAATGCATAAAATTATATCAACAAATGCATCACCTTATTACATGAATTGCATCACTTATATTAATTTTAAATATATAATACAATGTTTATCTTATTTATCATAAAATATTATGTAATACATAAAATTAGAACCGACACATATTCTAAGTGGAGTTTAATATTTTGTTATAAATGATTATTTTATAATGTACTCCATAAGATATCGAACACAATTAAGGTGGGATTTGGTGAAAACCAGTTCTTAGGTAGGATCCAAAATTTATGTATTTTACGTTTTATTTTGTTGCATAAACGTGATATTTTATTGCATAATATAATAATGCATTTTTTTTGCATTAATCAATGCATTGTAATTTCAATGCATTTTTATGAATAACTTTGATGCATATTTAATCTGGATCATATATATATTTTACTTAGATCAACTGTCCATACTATTTCTTAGTTCTTACCTAAGAGTTTATTCTCCTTTGATCCATTTCCTCAAACATATATATATATATATATATATTAAATTCAAATAAGTAATGCATATGATATACTAAGATGATGCATTTGTTAATATAATCTTTTGCATTATCTTTGTTGTGCATTTTATTGCATTATCTTTGTTGTGCATTTTATTAACTAAATTGATGTATTTGATTAAATAATCAAAATATACTAAACGAATAATTTACCATAATTGGAGATGAACAAACCTATATATGAAAATATTAAACCCTACTCATCAATTTTCATTCACAGAATGTATTGAGAATATATTTTTTAAATAAATCACTTACTAAAATTTGAATTACTATGAAAATTTAATTAAACTATTATACCCTAATTATTAAACTCTAGTCAAAAATTGAAAATTAAGAAAAAAAATCAAAATTTATTATTTATTATTTATTTATTTATCTACATAAAATATAACATTAGTCACAAACACGTTAAATTATGTCCTCTATGAATAGAGGTAATTTCTAATAACATTAATTTATTGGAGAAGAAATATCCTAAATAATTAATATAATTTAAATTTTCATTATGTCATTCTACATTGTCTAAATAGTTATAATATTATTTTTGCATATTATGTTCATTTCCATGCATTAAAAGCTTTCTTCTTTGCATTATATAGAAACACAATATCGTACAAAATAATATAATGTAGCATATTAAAATTTTCAATGAAATTTGCAATAAATAATAATGTAAATTGCACCACATTTTTATGTAAGGGAACCGTGACAACCCTTCATTTTTATTGAGAAATGCTATAAATAATAGTACCATTACAGTTTACCATTTATAAAGCTAATCAAATCCCATCATTTACGAATCCAATCGGTTACACTTAAACATAATTACAATATTAACCCTAATGCCACATAATCACATAAGTTATATCATAATATAAGGATTTAATATAAACCATAGATCATATTAAATTGATGGAGTGGATCTATTCTCATTTCTCATCTAATATCTCATTCTCATTTGATTCATTCCCTATATATATATATATATATATATATATATATATATATATATATATATCTCACATACATTCAGAGAGAGAGAAGACTCCTGAAATATCTCCAACCCCACCACTGTAATTAATCTTTTTTATAATGTTTCTTGGGTTTACTAAGAAGTGCCGACATTTTTAATCTTCTCATATCCCATTTCAATAATACTGTTCATAATTTTAGTTTCTAATGTAATAATATTATATAGTACTACTACATATTTATATATACACAGACACATATGCAAAAAGTCTTGCCTTCATAGTTCTGGCTCCTGTTCTCCTATCTCCTTGTATTGTAGGGTCGTTACTTATTAATTCTTCAAGACCAAGAGGGGAACTCAGCTGTAATACAATACAAGAAATACTCTCCAGGTAAGAGCCCAGATTTTTTGGGAAGTAAAATTATCTTCTTTGATTTTGATTTTGCTACCCATTTTGCTCTTCTCCTTTCCGAGTTTGATGTTGTGTTTTTGGTAAGGTTTCTTGGGTAATTGCTTCACTGGATTTGCTTCCTTTTGTTTCTACGAGGAATAACTATTTTCTGATTATGTTGCTCAATTAAGATCTTTTTTTGAAAGATATGGATTTCTTTTGAAGAACCCACAAATCTTTTACACATTCAAAATCTGGGTTTCTGGTTTTGGAGGATTTTAAATGATTCTATAACCGAAAAATCATTTCTTTAACTTTCATTTCTACTGGTCTTGTATTTTCTGTTACTCAACTGGTAAAGATGCATTAATTGGTGTAATTTTCCCGGGTATTTTAAAAATTTTCTTCCTTAACTTTTTATTTATATATATATTATTTAATTTTTTTGAGTTGGAAGCATAATCTATCCGGATCTGTAATTTTTGTAATGATGGGAGCTTTTATTATCACAGATGTGAGAATCTAAGTAGTTCAAGAAAAAGGGTTTCTTTTTTTCCCCCTACCTTTTTGGTTCAAGCTCATGTGTTTGCTGTGATAAAATTTACTTTGTCTAAGTTCATCCATCAATTAATTAAGAATAGATTATGATTATATTACAAAGGTTTCAAGAGAGTGTGTAATGAGATGGGTCCTCAGCATGTCTTCACTTTCCCCTTTGATTTTGTAATACAAGTTGGAATTTATATATATTATGAGTTTTCAATCTTTCTTGTTGCCTTGGAACCTTCCTAATGTGATCTTTCTTTGGTTTATTTGATCATGTTGGTCTTTACAGGTGGGAATGGAATTCAAATAATTCCTCTCTGTCCCTTTTGCTAAATCTAGGAAAGATCTTGATCGATCCTTCAAGTAGAAGCTGATTTGTGTTTAGATATTGATAAGATGATGATGTTTGAGGATATGGGGTTCTGCGGTGATCTGGATTTCTTCTCGTCGGCTCCGGTGAAGGAAGTCGACGTGTGTGCTCTGCAGTCAGCAGAGGCGGAGGCGGAGGTAGTGGTGGAGGATGACTACACTGATGACGAGATTGATGTGGATGAGCTCGAGAGGCGGATGTGGAGGGACAAGATGCGGCTGAAGAGGCTCAAGGAGATGAACAAGGGGAATGGATGCGTTGACGCTGCGAAGCAGCGGCAGTCGCAGGAGCAGGCGAGGAGGAAGAAGATGTCGAGGGCGCAGGACGGGATCTTGAAGTACATGTTGAAGATGATGGAAGTGTGCAAGGCTCAAGGCTTCGTCTACGGGATCATCCCGGAGAAGGGGAAGCCCGTGAGTGGAGCGTCCGATAATCTCCGGGAGTGGTGGAAGGACAAGGTCCGGTTTGACCGCAACGGTCCTGCTGCCATCACCAAGTACCAAGCAGATAATATGATCCCGGGGAGGAATGAGGGGTCCAACCCCGTGGGCCCGACTCCGCACACGTTGCAGGAGCTCCAGGACACAACCCTCGGCTCGTTGCTGTCGGCTCTAATGCAGCACTGCGATCCGCCACAACGGCGGTTCCCGTTGGAGAAGGGTGTCTCGCCTCCGTGGTGGCCGACGGGGAAGGAGGAATGGTGGCATCAATTAGGTTTACAAAGGGATAATCAAGGCTCCCCTCCTTACAAGAAGCCTCATGATTTGAAAAAAGCGTGGAAGGTCGGAGTTCTAACAGCCGTGATCAAGCACATGTCGCCCGATATTGCCAAGATTCGGAAGCTTGTGAGACAGTCGAAGTGCTTGCAGGATAAAATGACGGCCAAGGAGAGTGCGACATGGCTGGCCATCATCAACCAAGAGGAAGCTCTAGTTCGGGAGCTCTACCCTGACCTCTGCCCTCCACTGTTGAGTTCTGGTGGGAGCGGAACGTTCGCCATGAACGACAGCAGTGAGTACGATGTGGATGTGGGTGGCGACGAAGAGCCTAACAACTTTGATGTGCAGGAGCAGAAGCCAGCTACTCTTGGATTGCTAAATATTGGGATGGAAAGGTTTCAACAACAGCAGCCGCACCATCCAATCAAAGATGAACACATCACAAGCTTAGACTTCTCGAGGAAGAGGAAGACGACGAGCGAGCTCAACATGATGATGGATCAGAAGATCTACACGTGTGAGTTTCTCCAATGCCCGCATGGAGAGCTCCGCCACGGCTTCCATGACCGAGCTTCCCGTGACAACCACCAGCTCTCCTGCCCTTACAAGCACGACTCCCCTCACTTTGGAGTCTCGAGTTTCAGCATCAACGACCTCAAGCCAGTCATCTTTCATCAGTCCTTTATGCAGCAGAAGCCATCTAATCAAACTCCAGCCCCACCCTTTGATCTATCCGGGCTAGGCGTCCCTGAAGATGGGCAGAGGATGATCAACGAGCTTATGTCGTGCTACGACAACAACGTTCTAGGAAGCAAGAACTCTAGCACCACACCACCTCCACCACCCAAGGGCGGAGGCGGCTACCTCCAACCGCAAGGAGGAATGGTGATGAACGGAGGCAGCCTATTCGAAGACAACAACAACAACATTCATCACAACCCTACAATATTCCGGCCAGTCGAACGGTTTGATCAATGCAAGGTCTTAAACTCACCATTCAACACCAACAACCCTAGTGAGAATTTCCAGTTAATGTTCAATTCCCCATTCACAGCACCGGTTGATTTCGGAGCGAGGGATAGCTTGGCAAAGCAGGATGTTCCAATGTGGTACTAAAATAGCATCATCATCCTCCTCTCCTCTAGCAGTTAATACAGTTTCAGAGGTGGATATTTTGATTTCACCTGTGTTTATCTTTATCTTCTTAGTTTACTACATATTGTGGTGTCCTATCCTAGTCCTACTATGAAGTTAGAGACGTGTAGAGTTTGAAGGGATGTCCTGTAATAAAATCAAAAGTGGGAGTGGTCCCATGTCTCTTTCAATACACTTTATACATGCTTTCTAGAAATGGATACAGTTTCATAGCTGTTACATAAACAAGGTCAAGGTGGTGTGTTTCTTAGATGATTCTTCAGTTCCATTTATGATGTTAGGAATAATTGTGGTGGTGGCTGTATTTTGTTGACTGAGGAAGAACTTGCTTTTGTTTTCTTTTTGTTTTTGTTTTTGTTTGTGATCAGTCACATCTTTGAGAACTGTAATAGGAATCTATTCCTACTTGTTACAAGTTAGGCTGAACTTGATTTGAGATATGACCCTATTCAATTTGTCAATCAATGGAAGCAATCCAAAAGTGGTACAACTTTTTCTTTCTGTTTTCCACAATATGTCATTTCAATTAAAGTTTAGAAAGGTCCCATTCTATGTAAATATATAATCTCTAATCTGAAACCTTTTTTATTTCAAGCTTTAATTTCATACTGTTAAACTAACACATGCACACACACATATTGTTGCACTGGATTTGACTTTGGAAGAGAAAAGAGCCATAATTTGAAAGCATAAGTAGTGTTTATTGTATAGTATAGATTAGTTAAATCACATGTAGCCTAATTAGCATCATAAAGAAGAAGAATTATGGAGTGATTAAGAATTAATTAATGGTAGTGGAGAAGGGTTGGTGATGGTGATGGTGAAGCTAAGGTAGTGGGCCCACTTATATACAAATTAGGATAATGTTTTTCTTTTCTTTTTTCTTGATTTGGAGGCTTCTTCTCATCTCAATTCTCAATCTCAACACACACATGACACCACAACCCCTTTTTCTTGTAACTTTCAAATTTTGGCCTTTCTTTATGTTTTCTTGATAAAGTTTGCAGCCGCCCCCTCCACCACTCAACAATTCCATGAAGAAAGAAAATATGTTCACACAAAAAAAGAAAATAAAAAAAAAGAAAAAGAAAAACCTCAATTTTGCAAATGAGAAATGCTATGCACACATTGAGGCAACATAGTTTTTGTCGAGAAGCAAATGCACTTCATTGGGTCACTTTCTCTCTGTCTGGATTGTTTTTTACTTTATCCTTCTCTTCTCTTCAATTATTATTATTATTTACTCCCTCTGTCCCACTAAATTAGACCCATTTGTATTAAAATAATATACTCATCTACTTTTCAAATGAGTCTAATTTAATGGGACGGAGGGAGTATTATTATTGACCAATAAGAAAGTAGTAATACAATTTCTTGCTTAGTTAGGGTGATGGTATCTTAACTGCTCAACTGTGTATAATTTAAATATTATTAAATTTGTAATAATTATTTGTATTCTATTTTTATTTTATTTTTACTAGTTTTTGAATATTAACTTAGTCGAAATCCTAGTAAAAAAAACAAATTCTAGCCATAAAAATTGAAATTCATATCGTCCATTAAAAATAAATTAGAGGAAAGGACTTCAATTGTTCATGACTTTCATTGGTAGTTGACTTTAGGGATTAAAATACTCCAATCTAAGTAAACTCTTCCAGCTGAAAATGATAGCTAAATAACAAACTATTTGACCTAATTAATATAAACATCACCAACTATTTGAACTACCTAAATTATAATTTCAAATACCTACACCTACATTATTAATAAATCTAAATTATATATTCAAGAAAACAAAGTCACCTCCTATCCCCTTGGAGACCCACTCCACCTCACAATTAGTCTTTATGTGCCTAATTTTTCTTCTGATGATCGATTCTAAATTTACATGATTTAGCATTAACAGATCTGTCAAGTAACTGTTGGAGATTTATCTTGTCATAAAAAACAAAAAAGAGTGATGATGTTGAAATTGCAAGTGGTGTATAGTTATATATGTGTGCAATAATGTTAAGTGGAATTAAGGGGGCACATACCTACATCTTGAAGCAACATTTTCTGGCAAAAGAACATGCACAACCATAACAATCCACTTCATCTTCACCTCATACAACTAAGTTCATGCACCTACACAAATCTTCCATTACCCAATCAAAACCCACTACTTTTATAATACTAGTACTAGTATTAATTAATTACATATCTTTATCCTAACCCCATCGCATTAGCTATAATTAACCTAATCTAATAATTAACTAAAAGTGTACTTTCATGAAATAGCTAGCCATGATTTATTAATTATCTCCAAAAAAACCTCAAATTAGGAGACATTTGCTTCTGTTGCGTTGTAAGAGAACTTCCTCGTATGGGGTAGACTAGACTAGACTACTTCCATTTAATTAAAATAAAAAATATTGCTCACTAATACTTTACTAAATTATTTTATTTTATTTTATCGGCACTTCTCACACTTTTTTTTTCTTGTCTATTTAATAATTGCATGAGTGGGTAATGTGATTTTTAATCAGTTTCATTTGATTGGTTATTGTTAGGGTCTCACGCTACTATATATCGTCATATTTTAAATTTTATTTTTACCTTCCTACTTTGCGATATACCTTATTTGTTATACCTTACTTTTTATATACATATATCTTATCTTATTTTTGGTATATTTTACCTTATTTCGGTATACATTTCTTACACGATATACCAAAATTTATTTACTTTTGGTATATCTTACCTTACTTCAGTATACTTTTTTTCGCGGTATAACAAAACTTATTTATAATGAAATTCACCTTAAACAAGGTCTAACGTATACAAAAACATATTAAGTATTACTCCCTCCGTCTCGTTAAATGTGGCAACGTTTCCATATTGGGCCGTCCCATTAAAAGTGGTCACTTTCCCAAGAATAAATTTTTTTTACCTTTACGATACATTACTCTTACTTTATTAACACACAACACTTTACTTTCTTGAACTCCGTGCCGAACCCTTTGTGACCGCATTTAGCGGGACGGATGAAGTATTTTTTAATAACATATTTTTTTCGATGAACCACTAATATCATATAAACAATTACAAGATATTAACTAGCTATATAATTGTATTTTCATATAACTAACTAGATTTAGATATATGAATCATAATTAATTTGATCATTTATGTATGATATATTATAAAAAAATATTTTTATTAATTATGTATCATAACTTATATTATATTTAGTATCAAGCATATGTAGTTATATGATCATATAGAACAATTATGTTTTTAAAGCATACTTTTGGATTATATTTATCCTTATGTTATTGTAATGAATTATATAATTGTTTAGATTAATATGCTTGTTTTAGAAAATAATTTAGCAGATCGTGTAATTATATCATAATTATTTAGTTATGTAACAAAAAATATATATCTATATATATTAGTTTATCATTATTATTTAAAGTAATAAGTATAATTTATTGTTCTAACCTTTTTAATTATCAATAAACTCACATATTTTGTAATTTGTTATTAATACTTATTAATTATAATTCAAAATAAATATATATATATATATGTACATATAATATTATAAATATATGTATATATATAATATATATCAATATATGCCAAAATAACGGTATATACTAATTTTTTCCGATATATACCGCGGTACAGTATATGACGGTATACCTCGGTATTTGGAAAAATCATATCTTTACCTTATCTAAAAGTTCGGTACGGTGTGATACCTTACCAAAAATTCCGGTATACCTTATATTCGATATTTTACGGTATTTTTCGATACGGTAAGTACGATATAACGTTTTTCGATAAAATTTGACAGCCCTAATTATTGTTTCTTTAAGATTTAATCTAATCATAATTAGGACACAACACAAATTAAATTCATGTGACTTGTTGATTATTTAATGATGATTGGCATTGTTTTATACAACTAGTTAGTGTACCTTATTCTGTTACTTTCTGTTGGGAGCAATTATTGTAGATATGTGAATATAATTATTGATTAAGGAAATAGAAGAGGGGACATGACATCTACATACTACAAATGTAGATATACTGCTACAATTTTTTTAGAACAAAAAAACGTAAACTATCTTTGTCCAATACTTTAGAGAACATGTAATTTTAGGTGAGTTGTCCAATTGCCATGTTCAGCTGATTAGAAATAGTAAAAAATTAGATAAGTATATTATTTACTCACTACTTAGGGTTTTTACTAATCAAGTCCCACTTTATCTATATTTATTCACTATTTAGGGTTTTTATTAATTAAAATAAAATAATAAAAATAAAAATAAAAATAAAAATATAATAACAGGCATGCGAATATAATATTATAGTATGTTCTTTGAGATTATTCGCCGTGAACACGTTGAGTTGTAATCGAAAATTCCATTATTTTTAATATGTCCCTTTGAGATTTGAAAGGACCAAACATAATTCAGCCAAATACCAACATTATTTAATAAAAAAGGAAAGTGCCATGAATTAATTAAAAATTATACGAAGAAGCATTTAATGACACGTGTCTTGCTATGGAATAATATGATACATAAGTCAACCTTGTATTATAATATTGATAAGATAAGAGGGCAAGTTTAATATTTCATTTTCTTCTTTATGTTTTTATTTAATTTGGTCTTTCTCTCTCTCTCATACTCTGGTCATCCTAGCTGTTGTTTGTTTTATTTGAACAAAGTATTTTCAAATAAAAATATCCACCAAATATTAATAAAAAAAAGTGATATTATAAAATTAATCAATGCACTTTGTTTGGATATATATCACTCAATTTTGGTTCACGTTCTGCCGGAAATAAACAAAGTACAAAAGCGAACAAAAGCAGAGCTAAAGCTCAAATAGTCAAATGTTTGTTTGTGCTTTTAATTTGTAAATGCACATAAAAGAAAATTAATATTAATGTAGATAATAATAATAATATAATAAAGAGAAAGCAATCAATGTATTCCCATAAAAGAAGGGGGTTAGATATTAGTTGAGAAGTTAACGATATTGAATTGAATTATTTGTGAAAACACATTTTGAAAGTAGGTAAATAAACAACTCGATCATTTTTCATATCTCAAAATAAAAAATTGTGTTTTTTTAAAAATGAAGTTAGTATTATATTTCTTTTTTTTGTTCCGAAAAATAATCACATTTAATGAAATGTTTAATAAGAAAACGTGATTTTTTTCACATTTTCATTATTCACTTAAATTTTTTTAATTTAGCAACGAAATTTTCTGTTACTAAAACAAGAATTTTTGTTACTAAAAATATTTATAACGAATTCATTCATAGTAATATCGATGGTTACTAAAAAAAAGTAACAACGAAATTTCCGTTTCTAATGGTTTCTTCAATTTTAGTAACGAAATTTGTTGGGAAATATTTAAAATAGTTTTGATTCAAATTCAAAAACCTCCCCAGATGTATTAAGACTAAAACTGAAATCTTGTCTCTATAGTCTTATTTTAGAACTCACTTATTAAGGATTTCATTTTACAGGTACAAATCTGAAGGACTCAAAACTAAAGATCAAGACAAGCCACTGAAGTTCTTTTGAACTCAGTTTTCGTACCAAAACTGAAGGACCATTCTAGTAGAGATATGGCCTGAAGTTTTAGAGTTGAAGAAAAGAACGCTTGTTCACTGAAGTCAAGAACTAAAGCTATCCACTGAAGTTTTGCCTAGCCACTGAAGTCACCTGCTACACGATAGACTTTACCACTTATGGAAAAGATCTCAGTAGGTGAACCAGGATCTCGTTGCAGACACTAAAAATGGCAAAAAAGACAACAACTTCAACGAGAAGAATTCAATCGAAGCTTTACTCCGCTACTTCAAACGCTTCAACTACCGGTTACCCAAGATCTCGAATTCTCTATCGCTCTTACACTCTCAACTTCCATAACTCTCAAGTTCAAGAACACTCTAAGCTTTCAGTTTATACTCACTGTGTGTTCTTAGCAGCGATATCAAGAATTTGTAACTGAAGAAATAGCTCTAGCATAGATTAAGTTCATAGCTAGAAGTGATTAGACACTATTGTCCATCTAACTTCCAAGGTTGATCACTGTAAGACAAATATCCAATTATTTGGAAACTCTCGAGTCACATCGAGCACATGTGGATGTATGAGTTTTTTTATCTCCAAACCACGCAAACCAAACTTTGTGTCTTAGCTATTTATCTTTCAGTATTTATCCTCTAACGATATATTGCACACTGAATACTGATTAAAAGAAAAATGAACTTAAAGCATTAAGTTTCCTGACAAACGAGTAAGCTTTTAAACCACCACTTCCGCACGTACACTTAAGATATTAGTCCATCAGTCCAACACTCGGTGTAGACTGAAAGATTGTTATCTAAAGTAATCTACTCTACTGAAGCTACCTCCCTTCAGTTTCAAGAGATTCACTAAAAAGCTTTTAATTTAAAAATTCAAAACTGGTGTATTCCCCCCATACACTCAGTATACTTGTTTCGAGACCAACAAAATTGTAATAAAAAATTATGTTACTAAATTTAAATAACGAATTATTCTGTCACTAATTTCGTCACTAAAAATTGAACAACAATTTCGTTGTTAATTCGTTAAAATTTAGAAATGAAGATTTTTTTCGTCATTATTCCGTTACTATAAAATGCGTTTTTTTTATAGTGATTGATGGATAAATAATTTATTTCAAATTGGACATTTTAAACACGAGTTTCCTGAATGATTTTAAAATAGCAATATTATTTACTTAAGTTTCTCAAGAATTATTTTAGTATGGCAATTTGATAGTTCTTTTATTTTTTATTTTAATTTGACGGTCTAGTCTTCAACTTTTCCCGCAGCAAGAGTCGTGTTTGCTAGGAGTATTATATTAGCTAACGAAAATAAAATTACAATAATTTAAAAGTAAAACATAACTAGAAAAACAATAAACTGAATAAAAAATTATTGCACTAAAGAATCTATCAAACATAGATTTTTTTAATTAAATCGTCTCAAATAAATAATGATTTGAGAATAAAATTGAGTATTCACATATAAAAATTGGGTAAAGAAAATATAAAAAATAAATAAATTTTTTAAAAAAAAAGAAAAAATAGAAGTGGGAGTCCGGTATTCAAGAGACTCGCACTATCCCAACGCCGGCTCTCATGAGGCATGCGAGCTCAGGCTTGCGTTTGGGAGCCTGGACTATGAGTCACGCTCCTCCACAGTGTAGGGCTCACGCCCGTCTCAGTCCAATTGATCAAGGAAAATTTTCTAATGGCATGCCTCTCAACATTTCTGGTGCTTTCAACTTCATGATTGTATTTCAGATTGAGCATAACATCCTTATGCATCCATTTGACCATATCATATGTCAGGCGTTGTTGGTGTGTTCCGCTCCTTCCTATGCAATGATTTGCATGTTTCCTTGATAATTTATAGTTTGTGAAAGTGTATCACCTACTCTAAATAGTTGTTGCGGAAGCTAAAATGAACACATGAGATAATTTTTGCGTAGGTTGTGTTAACAAACAACCTACACGGCAGCCTTTACGGCCAAAAAGAATTATCAAAATAAGTGTTGTGTTGTTACAATGTTTCGGACCACACAACATCAACACTTCTCACTAAAATACTAAATGCGTGATCTTACAAGTCTAGGATCACACTCACTAAACTACGAAATAAATCTGCAAAAAGTGTATATCAAAAACGTCTCATATCATCTCAAAATCCGCACTCAACTTAATGAATGACTCTAGTATTTATAGATAGACTACATGGGCTTGGGTCCATGAATATAGCAACTGCTGGCCCATGTCTTCCACAATTTTCGCAGTCAGTTGTTCAGTTGTTGCTCTCCGCATAACAGCCTGGAATTGTGGAACAACTTCAGTTTGTTGTTGACTCCTGGATTTGTGGAAACAGAATTCCACTAGCATGAATATCTCAACTGCATGACAACAGTTGGTTGTTGACTCCTGGATTTGTGGAACAGAATCCTACTAGCATAAATATCTCAACCGCCTAGTAAGACTTGGTCTTCCCTCTAGTCTCCGTGCATCCTTCAAGTCTTCACGTGTCTTTCAAGAGACGCCAAGTCAGCCTTCCACGTGGTTGTGGACCTGGATGCTGAGTCACTGCCAAATCAGCCTTCCACGTGGCTGTGTACCTGGATGTTGAGGTCAACAACAACATTCCTGTGAAGAAACACAAAAACACACATGTTAGGTCAACATCCCAAATAACATCAGACTTAAAATACCTAACAGTTTGATTAGAGAAAACACGTAAAATAAATCTACCAGTAAAAATTACAGATTCAGACATGAAGAAGAAATTTATAATATCGTAATTGCTCGTGGTTGGCCAAATGATTTTCCAATATGCTAATTTCAAATTCCACCATTTTCAAACTAAACTAGTAGCACATGTTAGTTCCCTTTGTTCAAAAAAGTTGACTTAGGTCTATATACAATTATATAAACTAAGGCCCATCAACTATTAGCAGCTGAGGCCCATTAATTATAATAATATCCCACTACACATTTAAGGGCTTGGATTTCGCAAAGCCCACTTATTATCTATGCATAAAGTTCCTATTTTTCTTTTAATACTACTATACATAATCCCACTTCTAAAAAATAATTCATTACAATGTTTCAAAAAACACAACAAACTTAGTTGCTCGAGAGATGATAAATAAGTTAGGACTGACTTGGAATTTATTTGGACCTACCAAGAATTCTTACTCGAGTGTGCAGTAAAAGTACAAACATTAGTTGGGAATGGATGCAATAAGCTTCAACAAGTTTGAACAAGTCCATAACTTGAAATCTTTAATCACATTATATAAAATTAAAGTGCCCCAAGATCCCAATTTCGATCTTAAACAGTGTAGGCTGTTTGCCTTTTAGCAAAGATCCCATGATTAGTTTATGGAGCAGTTTCAGAATCCTTAATTATTTGTCGTAATACATTTTGTTTTCTTGCAATGGAGCTTCTTGTCCTGTCCTAGTTTTAAAAGAAACATTCTAACCTCAACTGGCACAAAACAAAACAAGAGCCCTTTATTTCTGACCCATCCCCTCGTGCCAGCCCAGTTTTCCTTTTTATTTTTGGTTTCTTGATTTTTTTTGTTTTCTTGAATTTGAATCTTAGTAGCACACAGCAACAACTATGCCAAAACAAACATACAGCGATGAGAGAGATAAATGGTGTGGTGTAGTGTAGAGTAGTGGAGCACTTACTAGCTGGGTAAATACGCGCACTACAGTATACTCAGGCCTTACATTGATTTGCACACACGCTCTTTCTTTCTCTAGAATGTTATCTGAGTTTAAAGAGTCAATAATAACTGAGCCCACCTACCAATTTTCCATTTCTCTCTCTCTCTCTCTCTCTCTCGAAAGAGTGGTCTGTTTTGTGGTGTTTGACCACTGCCCTTGAGAAGCTGGACATTACTTCACTCGTCACTTTCGTTTTACCTTGCCACATTAAATACCACATTGCATAGTAGAGTCAGCCTCTTTATTGCAGTTTTCTTGATTCTTGGGCAGAAGCAAAAGGGATCTCTTCCTCTCATTTATAAATAATCGAGGGCTTATGATTGTAATCATGCTGCAATTAGATTTGTGCTCGACTCAATGATAGTAGCATCATTCTCTCTCTTGTTGAGATGTAGGCCCCTTCACTCTCATGCAAATGTAGAGCACTTTTTCTGGTTTGCTACTCTTTTTCTTGGAGGGTTAGTTAAAAAGTTGAGTTGGAATTGTTTATTCACTGTCAAGTAGTGAGTTGGAATGATTTCATTTTTCAGCTATAATGTGCTTTTACTTCGATGCAGTACTGAGGACCGACCTCCCTCTTTGCCCATTTACTGTTCTTGATTATTTTCTCTTCTCTTTATAGTTGTTCCTCACATTCTTGATTTTGATTTTTTGCCATTTTTTGTGTGGTTGAGGTGTGTTCTTGTTGCAATTCTAATACTCTCAATTCTCTGCATTTACATTTGGTCATCATTCATCATAATTTGACACAAAATGCAGCTCATTTGTTTAGTGTTAGTAGTATTCCTAGTAGAATTAGCAGTAGGGGAAGCAGACATTGCTGCACTTTTAGAGCTTAAGAAGGGAATTCAGACAGACACTTCAAGAAAAGTTTTTGATTCATGGGATTCTAACTCTTTGGAACCAGACGGTTGCCCCAAGAACTGGTTCGGTATTAGCTGTAGTAATGGCCATGTTACTTCAATAGAACTGAATAATTTAGGCCTAGCTGGAGAATTCAGTTTTCCTGCCATTTCCCCTCTCCAAATGCTTCAAAACTTATCAGTCTCCAATAACCAGTTCACCGGCACTCTCAATAAAGACGTCGCCTTGCTCGAATCGCTACACAATTTGGATCTCTCGGGCAATTCGTTTAGTGGTTCAGTCCCTTCTCAGTTGACAAGTTTGGAAAACTTGGTTCTTGTTAATATTTCATTGAACAAAATGGGAGGGGAAATCCCCTCTGGCTTTTCTAATCTGAAGCAGCTCAAGTACTTAGATTTTCATTCCAATGGTTTTGAGGGAGATGTGATGAGCCTCTTGGGTCAGTTGGGAGCTGTTGCATACGTTGATCTCAGCTGCAATAGTTTTTCGGGGGCGTTGGATTTGGGAAGTGGGGATCCCGATTTTCTATCATCGCTTAATTACCTGAATGTTAGTTGTAATAATTTGAAAGGGGAGCTGTTCTTTCCTCATGATGGAATACCATACTTGGACAGTCTTGAGGTTTTTGATGTTAGTGAAAATCATATTACTGGAAATGTTCCTTCATTCAGCCTTGTAGTCTCCCTCCGAGTTATGAAACTTCGCAACAACCAGCTGTCGGGATCATTGCCTGTAGGCCTATTGCAAGAGAGTTCAATGGTCTTGTCCGAACTTGACCTCAGCCATAACCAGCTTGAAGGTATGTCAGTTCCAAGAACTCATTTCGCTTCGTTCTTTATATTGAGTATAGGGTGAAGCTAGTAAGGTCTTGGTTTGAAGTCACTAAACATTGTTTTCTGTTTGTTTCTGCTGTTAATCAACTTTAGAGAAGTTTGAGTCATAGCTAGCACATCTCTGAAGGTTTAGTTCTTTGTGTCGAATTAAACCTAAGCTTTCGGTATATATATGCTTCTCTGCAGGTCCAATTGAAAGCATAAGTTCTCTGAATCTGAGATATTTGAACCTATCCTCTAATAGGCTTTTTGGCCCCTTGCCTTTGAGAATAGCGCATTGTGCCACCATAGACCTCAGTAACAATATGTTCTCAGGAAACTTATCGAGAGCTCAGAGTTGGGGGAACTATGTTGAAGTTATAGATTTAAGCTCCAACGACCTCACGGGTTCCTTTCCGGATCAAACATTTCAGTTCTTGAGGCTTACTTCATTGAGAATATCCAATAACTCATTGGAAGGTGTTCTTCCACCTCTACTTGGCACGTATCCAGAACTAAAAGTGATTGATTTTAGCCTTAACAAGCTGAGTGGTTCTCTTCCTAGCATCTTTAACTCAACCAAACTGGTCGAAATCAACCTGTCATCGAACAAATTTTCTGGGACGATACCTACAGATGGCCTGGTCCCACAAAGTTACAGCCTGCTATCTCTCAATCTGTCGCATAATGCACTTTCCGGCCAATTTCCACGTGAATTAGGCAGGTTCAGTAGCATGGTGTGGCTTGATCTGTCTAGTAATCTTCTTGAAGGTGGCATCCCTGATGACCTTCCCAGCACGATGGCAGTGTTTAATGTAGCTTACAATAATCTTTCTGGAGTTGTTCCTCGTAGCTTGCAGAGATTCCCTTCTTCATCGTTCCGCCCTGGTAACGACTTGCTTATTCTCCCAAATGAGGGAGCTTCACCTGAAGGCAGTGGCAACCTCGGACGAAGGGCTGGTGGCTCTCGCATGAAATCTGTGATCAAAGCTGCTCTTATTGCTGGCCTTGTAGGTGGTGCATTGATGATAGCTGCACTAAGTCTGATGATCTATTGCAAAGTTCATCGGAAACGAAATAAGTCGACCTCAACAGAAACTGGTGGAAAGAAAGGTATACATCACAAACATCTTGGAAGTATCTCAACTTGTGATTTGTGCATCATTCTTTTGAAAATTGTATGTAGTTTAATGACTAGTTTTTCAATTTTTAACAGTGGTTTCGTCTGCTGCAATAGAATTGGGCACTCTTCAACAGGACGATTCATCAACGCTGCAGGGGTTGAAGAATCTTGAGCATCCGGAATCAATGAGGAAAACCGAAGTGGCAGCAGCTTCTCCTGCATCAATGACATCATCTGAAACTCCGACTACACTGAAGGTTTGTTCACCGGAGAAACTGGCAGGTGATCTCCATCTCTTCGATAGCTCCTTAAAGTTCAGTCCCGAAGAGCTATCATCGGCTCCTGCAGAGCCAGTCGGGATGAGCTGCCACGGAACACTGTACAAGGCCGTGCTTTCTTCAGGCCATGTGTTGGCAGTAAAACTGCTGAAAGAAGGAATTGCAAAAGGAAGAAAAGAGTTCTCTCGGGAAGCGAAGAAGCTCGGTAATATTCGGCATCCGAACTTAGTTTCTCTTCAAGGATTCTACTGGGGTCCCAAGGAGCATGAGAAGCTAATCATATCCAAGTACATTGATGCTCCTTGTCTGGCGCTCTATCTTCACGGTAAAACCCGAGCCCGAGTGATTCTCTTTCTCGAAAAACTTAACTAAATCTTGAAAATCTTCAACTCGTGATGCTTTACACTGCAGGATCAGATCCAAGAACACTCCCTCCTCTATCTCTTGACGAGAGGCTGAAGATCGCGCTTGATCTAGCATGCTGTCTTACTCATTTACACACGGAAAGCGCCATACCTCATGGCAACTTGAAATCCACCAACATCCTAATCGAACTTCCCAATATAAACGCGCTCTTGACGGACTACAGCCTTCACCGGCTACTGACAGCAGCAGGCACGGCCGAACAGGTGTTGAACGCGGGTGCTCTAGGCTACCTGCCTCCAGAGTTCACTAGCACGAGCAAACCTTGCCCCTCGATGAAGAGCGACGTGTATGCCTTCGGGGTTATTTTGCTCGAACTGTTGACCGGAAGAAGCTCTTCTGACATCATCCCCGGCAACCCCGAAGTGGTCGACCTAGCAGAATGGGTGAGCTTCATGGCTGTAGAGAATCGCGCCGTTGAATGCTTTGACTCACATATTTTAGGCGAAGGGAGCCTTCCGAAGAATCTCGATGGCATGCTTCATGTCGCTCTGAAGTGCACGCTTCCTGCCGCCGAACGCCCCGACATGAAAATGGTTTTCGAAGAACTTTCTTCCATGGCAACGCCTTAGCCTAAAATGCTAAGATCAGAGACAATACATGAGTAGGGTTGTGGGAGTTCTTGAAATTCATTATTCAGTTGTTCAAAAAATTATTGTACATTGATTCTTGACTACCATTCTTTCAGTCCTTAATAACAATTGCAGTTTGATCATATTTTTGTGTTTGTTATTATGAATCTTTAATGACAAAGCTTTGATAATAGTGCAGATTAATCATGATCTTGAAGGAAGAACTTGAATGAAAGTACTTGTTGATAAATATTGTTTGTATCTTTATTTTGATTGCTCTTTGATTGTTGATATATTGAAAAAGGTGTTTGTTACAAATTAAATTATTAGACCAAGTGTAGCTTTTATTACTCTCAATAATTGGTTGAGAAATAGTAAGAGAAGGAGTTGCCTACACATGAGGGCATATGACTATGAGCATTGTACGTGCAATTTGGTAGTATAGATTGAACCTTTAATTGAGAGAAATAGAATTGTACTTGCCTCCATTAATGACATTAATGATGTTTATCTACAATATAATAGTTCATTCTAATTTGATGTGTCTATTTACCATAAATTGCTATATACTAATTACCAGAAAACACATCTTTAAATCATTATTCTTTGGTGTTCATTTCATTAAGTTATTGTACATTTTTTATTTTCTTTCTTCAAGTCATTATACTATAATATGTATCTGAAATTCATTTTTTTTTATTGAAGTTATGACTAAGAATTAGGGTGGCTTGAGTTATCTCTTCCCAATATGGGTCAGACTCGAATCAACCTTGACCATAAAAGGCTCAGGACCGATCTGAATTTGGTTTAGACCCGATCTCCGGGTCTGGTCTAATCTGAAAATAAAAAAAAAATATAATTTAATGCATCATATCATACAAACTATTTTTCAATATTTATCAATTTCAAAAATAAAATACCCCATGTGTCTTGTTATTTATGTTCTACTTTGACCTAAATTGTTAGAGTTTCTTTTATCAAAATATGACATTAATAACATAACAGAGAGAGTACATCATTCAACATCTTGATCTTGAATATTTTCAATCTAAAACAAAATTATAAAATAAAATTAATTCATAACACAATAATCCATTAATCGAACATACTTTCATAAATAAAAATAAATCTTAAAAAATATTATATACAATTTTTATTAAAAAATAATTTTCCTTTTAATTTCTATGGATTAATTTAAGATCTAACGAATTTTGACCCGAACTCCATACTATCTAATACTTTCTCTATTTCATTATTTATAATTAAAAGGTCAATAAAACACTTATAATTTTATTAAACAAAATCATAAATAATGGAATGTAGAGGTAATATACTAATATATCATCCATATTTATTTGTATTTGTATTTATACTTGTCAAGATCCAACATTGATGAGATGTATTTTTTCTGACATGACGCCACCTGGCAGTTTAGGAAATATTTATATAAATATTAAAAGTACTAAATCCAATTTAATTAATACGATCATAACTTAGGGGACTAATAATATCTAAAATGGTTGGCCGGAGGTAAAGAGGATTAAATATTGATCAACAAAATGGGATATTCACTAACGACTGAATTGATTTAAACTAAAACTCACACCGACTAATAATAACATATTTGGTTCTACAAAGACATTTTTAATTTTGGACTGGGTATGTTTAGATTCGATCATGATCGGTTCTGATTGATCAGACCCGTTGGATATAACTTCAATTTTGGAGAAATGCGATCATTTTTTATATTTTTAGCATTTTTTCTATTTTATTGTTTGTAAATTTGTGCTTGATATATATTTATACTACTTATAAATATGAATTATTTAATTTTTCATAATTTAATATGAGAATTATGTATGGAATCAATTTTAATGATTTGGGTCCAAATTTATTGAGTATATTAAATTAAATGCTGCTGCAGCCCCTACCCAAGGCTTTAAATTTATTTTGACATAATATTAAGTTAGTAAATTATTTTCAAACTTGTAAGATTTTTATATAATGGCATTAAAAAACATTTGCAAGCTCTTCATATACAAATTTTTGAGTTAAATGATAATCTAATTGTTAGTATGCCTTGAATTTGATGTACTCTATTTATATAGAAGTAGGGCACGCATTCTGTCTGTAGCCGTCACTATCATAATAAAATATGTTCTCCTTTTCTGCCCGTGTACGTAGCCAACACAACGTTGGTGAACCACGTAAATCTGTGCCTCTTTACGTTTCTGTTTGTTTCGATTACTCAATTATCTTATTCCGTTACAACACTAATAATTAAAATTGCCTGATAATGATTTTTGTATCTGACACACACACTATTATATAATTTTTTATATTAATAATAAATGTTAATATTATGCATGCTAGTCCCACTTCATTAGTATCATTTGATTATTTTAATACACTCAATTCAATATAAACCGAGAGTAATGAAGTGAGACATAATTAGTATATAGTATGAAGTAACATATTTGTGTGTATTCAATTTTATATATAATCATGACATCTCTAGCTAGTTTTTTGGTTCTCCTAGAGAGACAGAGAGTGGTCCTTTGTCCTAAATAGATTAAAGAGGGAAAAATAATTAAAACATATATATAAAGAAAAATTCAAAGACGCAGAGATTGAATTTATGTAGCTTAAAATTTTTATTTTGGCTTCATTGACATGCAGATATTCGATTTAAGATATTGGCACATCACGATTCTTTGTTAGTTTCTTCTTGATGTAGTTTTGTTTGTGATATATCTCCTTTTGTAATGTTTCCTAATATTAGACATAAACCCCAAATCTTTCAACTGTTCTCTGCCGTATCCTATATTCCTATTGTATTATGACATTAATTAATCCAATATTCCGCCGTTTGTATTTTGATGCAAATTGGATATTTTATTGTATAATGGTATGACATTTAATTCCGTATTCATAAAATTGTGATACGTGACGATTAATAATTCAATTTAATAGGAAACCTAACATGATTATGTAAGTGAGAATTTGGAATCGGGGCTTGGGATTTTTCCCGACTTGAGTTCCAGAGAGATTTTGGGATTCCGATTCTCGAATTTTTTGGGATTGTAACTAGAGCCAAGATTGAGAAATTGAAATTTTTCGGGATTTTGGAGTCTTGAATCTTGATCGAGACTTTCGATTTTCTGAAAATAATTTTAAAATACAAAATTTTTTGGTATAATGTGGAATCTCGGGACCATTTATGTCATTTTTATCCGGGACTGGATTTAAAATTTTATAATTTCAAAATTCAGGATTGTCAAAATTCCGAACGAAACGAGGACCGAAACCAAAAATTTTGTGCTTTTCGGAATCGGGACGAGTACTTGGTACCGTCCCGATTTCCAGTCATACATAGATATTCTCATTCAATTTTTATGGATTTAAAACACAAATTACAATCTTCATTGGAAAATATGATATAAATGAATGATTTGATTTCTATGGAATTATTGGTGAAGCATTAAAATATGAAAACACATTTGGACGTTATTCAATGGATTAGTAATTCTTTAAAAAGCGTGCATATGGTGATTTATTGGAAGTGAGGTTAAATGTCAAAAATAATATGTTTCAAAACTTAATATCAATGTAATCTAATTTTTAATAATTCTTGAATAATGGTAATAGTTTTATATAGTTTAATTCAGTATCAGCATCTCCAACGACTATATTTTTATTGTGTTTCTAAACATTTAAAACCACATTAGTTGCAACGTTTATGAATCTTGTCTTTGTTTTTTATTTGATTTCCATTTTGTGTTTAGAAAATTATCGCCAATTAATTGCGTCATTAGTGCAAATTAAACTGCTGATTAAGGCAGGCTTCCTCCATTATAGAAAGAGAGAAAGAGAAAGAGAGAGAGATGAAGAAGACAATAAATGACTAAATCTGAGATGTGAAACAGCTGTCGAATTTACGCGGCGCCTCTTTTCCTTTACAGTTTACACTACGCGTCTCGTTTCACAGATTATATATATATAATATACATCTGCTGTTATACAGATTGATTCTGTTGCGTAAACGAAAAAATCGCTAACCTTCTGATTGCAATTTGCAAGCTTGCGTGCTCAGCTCGAAAATGACCGATTCACGAGTTCATCCGTCCACCGCCGACGCGCCCCCGCCTCCGGCTGCCTCCGCCAGTGATTCCGGGGAGTATCCGGTACCGCCGAACCCTCCTCCGTCGAAAACAGTGCCTCCGCCGGAGACATACGTGGTCCAGATCCCCAGAGAGCAGATTCTCCGCTACCCGCCGCCGGAGAACGCGAGAAAGTATCAAGCCCTCACCCGCCGCGGGAAGAGCGGCGGGAGGAGCTGCTGCCGCCGCCGTTGCTGCTGCACGCTCGGCCTACTCGTCTTCCTGGTGATCGCCGCCGCCATTTCAGTCGGAGTTCTCTACCTCGTATTCCGATTCAAAGCGCCGAAGTACGCCGTCACGAGCCTCGCGATCAAGGGGATGAATCTGACGTCGGTGACACCGATCTCGCCGGAATTCAACGTCGCAATAAAGGCGGACAACCCTAACGGCAAAGTCGGCATCTACTATTTGAAAGGGAGCGCGATTAACGTCTTCTACAACGGTGTTAAACTGAGCCACGGCGTTTGGCCGGTTTATTACCAGCCGAAGAAGAACGTAACGGTGTTGCGCGCCGCCGTTACTGGAACGGGGGTTATGCTAGGGAGCCCCGTTAGGACGTCGTTGATAAACGATCAAGCGCAACGGAAAATTCCGTTTATAGTGAGAACAAAGGTGCCCGTTAAAATGAAGGTGGGGTCCGTTAATACTTGGGAAATTACCGTTAAGGCGAAATGCGACGTCGTAGTGGATTCTTTGAACGACAAGGCCAAAGTTTTGTCTAATGATTGTGATTATAGTGTCAAATTATGGTAGCCAAATCATTCCTTTCCCTCATTATATTTATAGGGTTTTGTGATTATAAGTGGATTTATTATTTGTTCTTAGAGTAAATAACGATCAAGTGTATTATTTTTTAAAACACTAAATGAATTGAGAAATTTGTGGGATTAATGTTTTTTTTTTTGAAACACTAAATGAATTGAGAAATTTGTGGGATTAATGTTTTTTCCTAAACAAAAGGGTGTTTATAATTGTCACTCTAAATAGTAAAGGAATACTGCAAATAAAAGGGTGTATTTATGATCACATTCAAATAATGTAGTAGTTTATTGGATAACCAAATGTACAAATTCCCCCAGTAAAAAAAAAAACTGTAGTTCTATCTTTGAAAAAGAAAATTACTGTAGTTCTATCTATGTGGATGAAATTATTATATTCTTTTCCACTATTATTCTCGTTGCTGCCTTACAAAATCTGGTTTACCAATATCTATACCTGCTGCTGCTGCCGCTGTTTGGATCGTTCATAGTTATTCTTGGCTTCACCAATCGTCTTCTGAAGATCAGAGAACATGTTCTCCGACGACTCCGCGAAGTTGCTCAATTGCCCAAGGAATCCAGCTAGGCTCGTCCTGAAACGGTCCATAGCCGGTATCTGGTCTTGAGAAACGTTGTCTCCCAACATGGTCATACCGTGGTCGGTGGTCTTCCCGTGGTTCTTCTCATGACGGGGGAGAAAGTGCGCGACTTCAACCTCCAAGTCCTTGATGGAGTCGACTACTCCTTTTGAGGGTAGTTTGTCGAACATATCCAACCAGGTGCCACATATAGTGTATATTGGCGGGCCCTTGTTCCGTATGGGGGGTGGAGGCCTCATCCTCTTGTTCCTCTTGGTGTGGAGCTGCGTCTCGAGAACGCACTTGAAGAGCCACTTGTCGATGGATTCCACGTAGAGTTTCTGCGCGCTGATCCATTTCGTGAAGGTGGAGGACAGAGCACTTAGCTCGTTCTTGAGGTGGATGGTGATCTGGCGACGGGAGTCGGACTGGATAGTGATTCTCGTGCCACCGGGAGCTTGGGATACGGATACCGTGTGGAGTTGGAGCTTGTGGCACTCCACCATCATTTCCCACATCTTCCGTAATCTGTTGTCGTAAGAGAGGCGAAGATCATGAGGAAACGGTCCTAATCTACGGGGCTTATTTACGGTAATGCTTAAAAGTAAGGAAGTAGTGAATACGTGCATACCCCTCTATGAGCTCCTCGAGTTGCGGCTGGAGCTCTTTGTCTCTAATTTCTTCGATCTTCTTTGAAATCGAGTCAATTCTCTGAATAGCAACTCTGATTCTCGAATGCAGACCTTTGACTGCAGCTCGCGTCTTGTCAGTATTCTCCCCTCGTGATTCTTGCTGTCGAAGAAGTCTGCACTTCTGATCGAAATTACTCCGAAGCATCTGACCAGCCTGAGAGAGAAAGAACAAACAAAAGCCAGCTTATTGTAACATACTAACTACATGCAATGCGAACTCGTACTACATTAATAATTATAAATATTGGTATTATCACGAGCAACGACTACCTTAACTTCGTCGTAAAGCTTTTTCTCCCACGCATAAAGCCGATCTAAGGTTGAGGCATGGCTTCCAGAGACCATACAGAAGTTGTCAAAGAGATTACGACTAAGGTCTTCACCGTTCTCGATGGAATTCGCACCTAAAAGATTCCGAGACGAAGCAGACCGAGATGATGTTGTGCGATGCCATGTTAGGTACTTCACAGAATCTTGAGGCGGCTCTGCATAGATGATAACAAATAAAATGAGGACGTTTCTCTTAACCACAGTAACCCAAAAAGGTTGAACTCAAAGACAGAGAGAGACTATTAAGAGCTCGAAAAGAAAGGCGCTAGTGTATAAATTTCTAAGTTGCATGAATCAAGAAGGTATCAAGTGAGTGACTTCTGAACACATGATGAAAGAGCAGAATCCTGATTAATATCAAGCATACTAATTGCACGAACAGGCATATTTGAATCTATCTCGTATTAATACATGATAACAGATAACGTGCTCTCCTTAGGTTCTCTATGAGCTATCTATATTTCCTATTCTGCATCTGAAATCAGAGCATCATTTGCTAACAATTTTTCTGACATGTTGATGTTTTTTCAGATACATATTTTATAATGTTAGATATGAAGAAGTAGAGGAAATTGGTCAATTTCTCGACAAAGTTAATCATAACCCGAACAAGTATCCACATCCACAATTGAGCTTATCGCATTATAGATAGTGGCTTCAGTCACTGTGTGTGTGTGCATGTGTGTGTCTGTGTTTATAGGTTCTCCAGACTCGGTCGACAGGGATGAAGTTCGGATAAAGAAGGTAGCATATTGAGCTCCACAATATACGCTATGAATGATGTTATTCACCCATTTGTTAGTATGAGTATACGATTTAGGAACCTGACAAATACAATAATATAGGTGCAGAGAAGTACCTTGTGGAACCTCACTTGGATCCTCGCCACAGGAGAAACAAGATTTCAGTAACATTGAGGTAACTGAACCACCTGCCATCGAAAAATAAACCAAATCTCACTCTTCTACCATAAAGACGAAAAGAATAAATAGAACACGGAGTTCATAGATTCAACTATATCAGATGTCTTCCTTTGTCATCTCAAAATATTCTCTATCATAAATATTATTTCATAGCCAAATCAATGCAACATAGCAGTGCGGAAAAAACTGAGATCTCTCTCTCCGAAGCAAAAAGAATAAGTCATACCGTTTCACTAATCGGAATTATCTCTAAAAGCTACATGTCCAAGATGATTGCCAACAATAAACATATTTTCAATTTTTCAGCATGCATAAAAAAATTGCACGAGCTCTTACACACACACACACACACACAGAAGCTGAGAAAGAGAGAGCTTACTTTCTCTTCCGTGTTTAACTGGCCGGAAATGGAATTTATTTGCTTCAAGCATCCTTGGAACTTCTTTCCCTGATTCCGATGCTCTAGCAAAAAGCTGTTCAATAGCTCGCATGCTCCGAAAGAAGTCCTTAGGTACAACTTGATCCTCAACTTCACTTTGTTTCATTGGTGTTATCTTGACATCGTTTAAATACACAAATCTTGAAGATTCCGCTCGCAGGGGTGACAAATCAGGAGAGTTGTTCTTCCCATTCATTAACTTTGTTTCTGATATTTCTGGTGACCTAGATGGTGATTTTCCATTCACGTTGTTTTCTTTTACTTCCTTCACATTTTCAGAGCTTGTAAACTTAGTATCTGATGCTCTATTTTCAGAAGATATCGCGGATGGATCTTCATTGACAAGAATTTCTTTCGATGTGTTCACATTTTTGAAACTTCGGACAAGGGTAGCTGTGGATGGCTCGTCAAATTCATCATCCGATATCTGTGACTCTTCTACTCCATCAGATGATAACTTATCTTCCATAGTTTCTATTTCATGAGCCTCTGCCTCTACCTTTAGATGCCTTATCTCGTCAGAGTTCTCCGAACCCAGATCAAATCCCCGCGCCTCTTGTGTAGAGAAATGTTGGTCGATCGGATGAAAAAGACCAAAATAATCCCAAGGTGAATTTTCTGATGCGACATCACTTCCAAAAGCCGATGATTCCGGTGCTTCAGTGGATCGAGCAGTGGCAGCTGGAGGAGTGGTCGAAGAAACCAACACAGCGAAAGGCACAGGAGGCTTTTCTTCAACTTTTGTGGAAAAAGTGCTTCTGAATTTCATGTGATGAGCTTGTAACTTGCTTGAGACAGGAGTTGAAGAAGGCGGCGAAAGAGTTGCAGTTGAATCAAGATTATGTGATATAGATTGAGAGGAAACAGATAGTCCGGAGATGGACTTCACAGAATGGGGCTCTGGAGTCGGACTTCTCAAAGGATGTCCTAGAGGCTCAACTTGAACATCGAGTTCCACAAATCTCCTTAAAGCTGCTCCTACAGTTTTGAGTTCCTCTATATATGCAATATGAGCTGCTGCGAGAGAACACCTGCCATTAAGTGCCTGCTTGATAAATTTCTTTCTTGCACGGCATAGCTGCAGACTCTTGTCTTCTTCTAATGTAGAATTTGAAGCTCCCATTTATTCGAAACAGTCTAGCTCTCCTAGTTGCCAAATCAGCATAAGAGCTTCTCTCTTTGGCTTGAGATGACCTGCCAGCATAAAATTAAGATGTCACGTGTAATTTTAGATCGATGCTCGTATCAAACATCATTTTATATGTTACCATTAACATAGTTTTAATGAATAAAGACGAACAATAAGAAAAAGGCTTCTACAACTTCACAGAAGCATCTGCACTAGCACTCTGATCGACATCGTATTTCAGATCTAGTTGACTATTCAAGACTTTCTTTCGCCACAATAGAATTTTGTGATATTCAAAGTTTCTTCCTTTCACCAATGCAGCAAATGAAAGATAATCGGGAGAGTATAACACATTGTCCAAAATAGCTTAGAGGCTAAATCTAGACAAAGAAGAAGATATAATTTCAATATAACAGAAAGTGGAAATCAAAAATCATCTCATGTGAATAAAGAGAAAAGATAAAAGAAGCGGGCAAGAAAAGATAAGATATAATGGCAACGGACGCATGTATTCTCGACACAATTTCAGCTGGAACTTAATGTGACTTTAACTGCATAGGAAAGTAATTTGAACCGAAAAGTGAATTCAAGATGATGATTTCTTCGCTGTTTATTTGTCGTATTCGAATGAAAGCCAACGGCTGTTTGGCAAATAAAATCGACCTATTTACAATTCACCAACCGCAGAATTAGAACCAGAAACAGAGTATCTCATGAGCTTGATCAGGGGTTATAAACACTGCCCTATTAACATTTAACATTTGACATTTGGTATAACATGAAACTAAGATTAATAGGTTGTAAGATAGAGCCATCAATTTAAAGATAGCAGAAAACAACCAAAAACAAACAGAATAACAACAAAATCAGCATCTCTGAGTTTGGTCCATAAGCATCTGAAACCAGAGAAAGCACATAAACTGAAATCCAACCTCAAATCTTATGACCCTGAAATCTCTTGATTCAACCAATTTAAACCAGACCAAGAGCCTTAATCAAAAAGCTCACAATCAAATCCAACTGAAACACAAACAATCCCTTCACATGATCCAGAAAACGAAACACTAATAGAGTAAAAAAAGCAGTCGAATTCTCCAAGAGATTCAAGCTTCCAAAACCATCAAACACCAATCAAATAACTGCAATTCACACAAGCCCTCAACTTCAATGAAAACAAGCCGATCAATGATTAAGAACCACAATAACATACAAACAACATACCCCCATCCCTGATCAGAATCAAGAAAAAAAAGATTGAATTTTTATTTATTACCTGAGAACCCAACCCAAATGGCGGGCAGTGAAAACTCTGGAAGTCGGTGGAGTTTGGGATTACAAGAAAGAAGACCTTTTTAGGGATCGCGTTAGCAGCAAGTGACAAGGGTCCAATCGAAATGAGAGATGGGGGTGGGGTTTATGTAGTGAGTTTGCATGCAATGGTAATGTAAAGGGAAAAAATTAGAAAAGGAGGGGTGGGGCCCTGCAGAAGCAAACGGAATAATGATATTCCTGTAAAAGTTTAATGTGGGATTTCGTCGTGTTGTGTCGATATTCATGTTCAAGTTCAAGTTCTTGGGCCAAAGCTCTTCCTTTTTATTCCGTACTTTAATGGGGACGACATTGGGATTGAGAAGAATAAGGAAAGGACAATGTCTTCCTTCCTTCCTACACAAAGAGTGACTGCCTTACTCACCTTTGACTCACCAAATACATCTGTCTCTCTCCACTGCTTCACTTGAAAGACTAAATCCACCATCATGCTCCAATAAAATCCAACTTCAATTCATAGATATAAATATAATGGTGATTTTTAGGTTGCTTTTGGATAATTTTAAATCATGATGAAAATTTGAGAGGGAAATATTCATTTTTTTATATAAATTTGGAGAGGATTTTGAACCTTGCAAAGTTCATGCTTCATGTAAGAGTTTGATCGATCGCCGATTTTCGAAGTGAGATTTGCACGATGATTAGAAAGTAAACGAGACGAGGTTTACGTGGTTCGATCTTTAAATAGATCTACGTCCACGGGAGGAGAGCTCTTTTGTTTATAACTTGAGAGCTGAAATATAGATTACAAAGAGTGATTCTGTCCCCCCTTTTTCTCTGACTATAATCTAGTATTTATAGATAATATAGGCGGTTTATGTCTATTTATAGTAAGTGGGCCGTGCTATTGGGCCGGCCGAGCTGCTCTTGATGGGCCGAGGTGTTGGGCCGCCGAGCTGCTTCTGGGCATTGGGCCTTATTGATGGGCCATATCCTATCACATCCCCCCTCAAGAGAAGATCGGCACCGAGGTGGAGATCTTGACGAGGTGGGTGTGTTTGGACGAAGTGAAGATCTGGGCGAGGTGGAGATCTTGTAGTCGCCGAGGTCGAAGTGAAGTTCTGGCTGAAGCCGAGGTAGAAGTAACTCTCTGGCTGAAGCCGAGGTAGAAGTAACTCTCTGGCTGAAGCCGAGGTAGAAGTAACTCTCTGGCTGAAGCCGAGGTAGAAGTCGTGGTGGTGGGAGACAGCTGTTATAGAGGGTCGTGGGTGACACGTGTCACTTTTCTGTTGGAGGAGCTGAAGGGGCGGGATTTTGAAAAAGAGGCGGTTGGAAAAAGGTGAAGTGATGTCTATAAAGGCTTCCTTTGGAAGCTAACAAACACTTTTCACTTTTTCGCAACCCTAGCTTCACTTTCCCATCTGCAAAAAAAGCTTTCAAACTTTCTGCCATTGTTGACTTCAAGTTCGAGAAAGAAATCTTCAACTCCTTTGAATCTCTTAAACAAGTAAGTGCATTGCAACCATGTCTTCCTCTTCTTCTTCTTCTTCTTCGTCTTCTTCTTCTCGCACCCCCGTCGATCTTGAGATAGTAGAGTCTCCCTCGCCGATTAGGAGTTTTCCGGCGAGGGTTTCTGTTAGGGTTTTTACCCGCGCTTTTTCCCCTCCCGTATTTCGGGAGGTTGAGTTCTTGCCCCCTTCTGGGTCGGGTGCGGTGCTGGATTTTTCTTCCACCATGAGTGCGTCGCACATGGTTAATCTGGCCCACAATTTTGTTTTTCCCGAGTCGATGGAATTAGTTCTTCCTCGGGAGGAGGATAGAGGTAGCTCTCCTCCTGAGGGTTTCTTCACTGTTTACGAAGACTATTTGCATTTTGGTCTTCGTTTTCCTTTATGCCCCATTTTTGTTGATTTTTTGGAGAGGTGGAGTCTGCCTTTGGGGCAGTTAGCGCCGCCGTCGATCAAACAGATCGTCGGTTTTTGTATCGAGGTCGGTAGCCGCGGAGGCTCGGCCTCGGTAGATTCTTTACTTCGCTTCTTCAGGGTGAAGCGGGCGCCGACGGGGTGGGTGTACCTCTCCCCTACCAACAAGTTCAAGTTGGTTACCCCGTCGAAGGTGTCGAACTGGCAGAAGAAGTTTTTCTTCTGCCGAGCAGAGGGAGTGCCACTGCACAACTGGTCCTCGGCTAAGTTTGGGCCGCAGCTGAGGGTGGATCCCGTCGGCGAGGTCGAGGTGGGCTTGGCAAGCCTCGGCCCTATCAAGAGGAAATACGCCGAGGCGGAGCTGTCGAGGCACGGGCTGAGCCCCTGTGACACCCTGGCCGACGTGGATCCGGGTGAGGATTCGTAGCGTAGTTTGTCTTCGTTTATCCGAACTGATATTTTGACTTCGTTTATCCGAACTGGACTAATACTGTTGTATTTCCGCAGTGGATCCCGAAGTGTTGCAGGCGGCCCTGAGGAGGAAGAAGAAGAGGCCGAGAGTCACCTCGGCCTCCGAGGATACGCCTCGCCGGGAGAGGGCGGAAAGGGTGGAGACCGAGGCGACTCCGCCCGTGATCGATCTGGAGGAGCCTCGGATGGAGGAGGAGGTGAGGGGCCCGGATGCTCGGGCATCCGGGTCGGGGGAAACTCGTAGGGCCCCGTTCCCCGAGGTGAGTGGAAGAAGTTTTAGTCTTTACTTCTATTCTTTTTCTTGTTCTGTATTAACATATTCCGTGCAGGAGGCCAATATGGTGCTGGACGGGCTGAGCGCCCTCTCGCACTTCGTCATTGACGGAGTCGAGCAGTTCAGGGCCCTAAAAGCCGAGCTCGAGGGGGCGAAGGCCGAGGCGGCGAGGGCGGAGGAGCAGGAGGCCAGGACTCTGGTCGAGCTGCTCGCGGCGGAGAGGAAGGCGGCGGCGGCGGAGGCCGAGGTGGCGAGGTTGAGGGGGGAGCTCGCCGAGGAGAGGGAGAGGATGGCTCGGGCGGCGGCCGAGCAGGGCGGCGTGCTGCGGGCGCTTGCGGAGCGGATCTTTCGCTCGAAGCACTTCGGCACCGTGGTGGCGGCGCAGTTGGTGACTGCCATGAGTACGCCGATTACTTCGGCAGCGCTTGACTCGGTTGCCAAGGATTACCCCGAGCTTGATAAAGTCAAGTACGGGTATGAAACGGCGACTAAGGAAGAGATGCTGCGGGAGTACGTGGAGGTGCTCGTGGAGTGCACCGCGGCCATCCCGGTGGTGGAGATGCTGGCACAGCAGAGGACTCTGCTTTCCGAGCAGGCAGTTCGCCGCTGCCCTGCGGATCGGGATGACAGTCTCGAAGCTGTCATCGCCGATCTGGCGAGGAGGCCACCTGCCGAGGCCGAGGAGGGAGGAGGCGAGGACGGCGCTGAGGAGCCCGAGGTCGGCGATAGTTAGCTTTTTCTTCTCCTTTTTAGTTTGTATCACGTCGCCGCTAGGGCGGCGCTTTTTCCACGTATATAAAGTATATGTTGTTGAACTGCGCTTTGTGCTGAACTGTTTAATTTTTGCTGCTGTAGCCTGCCTTTGACTTCTCCAATACTTCGCATTTTGAACAACAAATAAACGAGCTTCGGCGTGCTGCCGAGGCTGCCGAGGTCGAGGTCGCGTGTTGGAAAAGCCGAGCTACCAACATCGAGACCGAGCTCGAGGCGAAGCTTAGGTCAGCTCAGGAGAAGCTTGACGAAGAGCATGCGAAGTTTCTGGAGCTTGAAGATAAGTTCAAGAATGTCAAGGACGATCTGCAGACTTTTAAGGCCATAGGCGAGGAGCATGAAGAGTACGAAGAACGTATACATAGAAGCGGTGGCCTGACCATATACGAGGTCTCTACACAAATAAAGGAGGTCCGAGCTCGAGCAAGGGAGTACCGAGAAAGGTACGGCGATGACTCCTGGCAAGTTCGTGAGCAGGAAGAGGCGCTCCTCAAGCTCGGATCCATGTATAAAATTATTCAGAAGAGGAACCCGAAGCTGAAGAGGTGGATCGAGTCTAAGAAGACTTCACTCGAGGCTTCCTCTTCGGGTCAGTTGGAAAGAAGTTCGGCTGTCGCCTCCCTTACTTTGGGTCGAACTCGAGAAGAGACTCTTGCCATCATGTCTCGAGGTGGAGGGCGGCGCGCTTCAGGCGGTCGAGGTCGAGCTGTGCCTCCAAGCCGAGGTCGAGCTGTGCCTTCAAGCCGAGGTCGATCTGCACCTTCAGGTCGAGGCCGAGGTGGTTTTGGCCGTGGTGAGGGGATGGCCTTTTTGGATTCGGTGCTCGGTCATGGCGGCGCCAGCTCTAGCTCGGGTCTGGGCTTTGTGGAGAAGTACCTTAGTTTTAGTGGTAGGTCTCCGGGCTCAGATCCTCCAAGCTGATTGTAATATGTACTTTATGAAATAAAATAAAATACAACTTTACTTGTCATTACTTCTCTAAAGCTCTACTCAATTTGTGTAATCAAGTTTGCTTCGAATTGTGATGACTGGTTCGTACTTCGTAATAGCTTCGTTCGACACCGAAGTTTTACTTCGCCTGAAGGCGAAGTTTGGAGACTTCAGGTGGTTGAAGGCGAAGTTTTGAGACTTCGGGTAGCTGAAGGCGAAGTTTTGAGACTTCGGGTAGCCACTTCGTTTAGGAACGAAGTTTGGGCTTCCAAGTTCCTTGTTTGTCGATTTAATCAAGTGGTCTCCTCACGCGCGCTTGACTTCGCCACTTCGTTTGAAGTCGAAGTTTTGGCTTTGAAGTCCCTTGTTTGTCGATGTAATCGATAGGAGTGGTCTCCTCGCGCGGTTGACTGCTACTCTCAATTTGGAGTTTTAGCTCGACTTGATTCTAACACAGCATGTATACAAAAATGCTTCACAAAAGAACTTAATAAAATCCGAACTACATAAATTACAAATAATATTTCTTTAAATGAGAAATATGCCACGTTCGGGGTATTGGCTTCCCAGATAAGTGGACGAGCTTGTATGAGCCTTTGCCGAGGACATCTTGGATTTGATACGGACCTTCCCAGGTGGCTTCAAGTTTACCGAGCTTCTCCGACTTGCTAACTTCATTATTCCTGAGAACGAGGTCGCCTATTTGAAACTGTCGATGTTTCACTCGATTGTTGTAATACCGAGCTACTTGTTGTTTGTACCGAGCTTCTTGTATGTAGGCTCGTTCTCGTTTTTCCTCCAACAAATCCAAATTAGTTCGGAGGCCTTCTTCATTGGCATCGGTTGTGAAGTTTATAGTTCGGGGGCTCGGCAAACCGATCTCCACTGGGATTACTGCCTCGATTCCATAGACGAGGCTATATGGTGTTTCTCCATTGGATGTCCGAGGTGTAGTTCGGTAGGACCATAGGACTTGGGGTAAATTTTCAGCCCAATCTCCTTTGGCTTTATCGAGACGAGTCTTTAAACCTTTGACTATTGTCCGGTTTGTGACTTCAGTCTGACCATTCGCCTGAGGGTGCGCTACCGAGGTGAATTTTTGCTGGATATTGAGCTCGTCACACCATTCCTTGAATGCCTTATCTGTGAATTGAGTTCCATTATCTGAGACGAGGATGTGAGGTACACCGAAGCGACAAACTATATTCTTCCAAACGAAGTTGAGGGCCTTTTTGCTCGTAATTTTTGCAAGAGGCTCGGCCTCTACCCACTTCGTAAAATAGTCGATGGCGACTATTAGAAATCGTAGTTGGCCGGGGGCCTGCTCAAAGGGACCGACGATGTCTATCCCCCATTGCATGAAGGGCCAGGGGCTTTGCATGGTGGTCAGCTCGGTTTGAGGTACCCTCGTTATTGTTGCATGAATTTGGCACTTCGGACATCTTTTGACGAGGTTGACGGCATCTTGTAGCATGGTCGGCCAGTAGTATCCCCATCTCATAATTTTTCTGGTTAAAGTCCGAGCTCCAACGTGACTTCCACAGGATCCTTCGTGCACTTCGAGCAGGATGTAGTCCGCTTGATTGGGTCCTGCGCACCTTAGAAGAGGTTGAAGATAGGATTTTCTGTACAATACTCCCCGATCTAGGACATATTTGACTGATTTGTTCTGAAGCTTCCGAGCTTCAATTTTATCATCAGGGAGTTCGCCTCTTTCTAAATAATCCTGAAGTGGTGTCATCCAGCTCGGCTCGTCATCGATTATCGCGTTCACTTCGGCTTCGTCTATACTTCGGGTCGTGACTTCTTCTACCGGAGAGGCTGTGGATGACGACGCGAGCTTGCTTAATGCATCAGCTCGGTCGTTTTCATCTCTCGGGATTCGTATCAACTCGAAGTATGAGAAGCTTTCTTGTAAAGTTCTAACCTTGTGAAGATACTTCTTCATCCTTTCATCTCGTGCTTCGTATTTTCCGAGGACGTGGCTCACGATAATTTGGGAGTCACTGTAGACTTGGATGGCCTGTATCTGAAGGTTCTGCGCGAGGCGAAGTCCAGCTATTAGGGCTTCGTACTCCACTTCGTTATTGGTGGTTGGGAAGCTTAGCCGTAAAGCATAAGGGATTTGTTTCCCTTCCGAACTGATGAATAAAACTCCAGCTCCGCTTCCCTTTTTGCCCGACGCTCCATCGACATAGACTTTCCAGCAATCTATGGGGGGTGTCTTCGGCACTTTCTCTTCGGTATTCTCCTCGGCAGGTTTGGTGGGCTTCGGAGGCTCGGTGAATACTGCTTCCACCAGGAAATCTGCCAGCGCTTGCCCCTTGATAGCTTGCCGAGGTGCAAAGGAGATTGTGTGCTCGCCAAGTTCGACCGCCCACTTGGCTATTCGCCCCGAAGCTTCAGGCTTCGTAAGCACTTGCCGAAGTGGTAGGTCGGTCAGTACTTGTATCGGGTGAGCATGAAAATATGGTCGAAGTCGTCTTGCAGCATTCACTAGGGCAAGTGCGACCTTCTCCAGAGGTTGGTACCTCGTTTCCGGCCCTTTTAGAGCTCGGCTTATGAAGTATATAGGTAATTGCCGAGGTCCTTCTCGAACTAAGACTGCACTTATTGATTCGTCCGAAGCGGCGAGGTATAGGGAAAGAACCTCGTCTTCTTTTGGGACGGATAAAGTGGGCAAGTTGTCGAGGTACTTCTTCAAACTCTCGAAGGCTGACTTGTGCTCGTCATTCCACTCAAAGTCTGGAGCCTTCTTAAGGATTTTGAAGAATGGGAGTTGCTTCTTGGCTGCTTTAGATAGGAATCGGCTTAGCGCGGCCAAGCAGCCCGTCAGTCGGTGCACATCGTTTATTGACTTCGGCACTTGCATCTCTTGGACGACCTTCACTTTTGCTGGATTAGCTTTTAATCCTTCGCGAGAAACCCAACACCCTAGGAATTTTCCGGACTGGACCATGAAAGTACATTTTCCTGGGTTTAACTTCAGGTTCACCTCGCGGAGCAGTTTGAAGACGACCTGGAGGTCGTTTAAGGTAGTGTTGATTTTTTTGCTTTTGACAACGATGTCGTCGACATATACTTCAACAATCTGACCGATGTGAAGTTCAAATATTTTGTCAACCATCCTTTGATATGTAGCTCCAGCATTTTTGAGTCCAAAGGGCATCTTCTTATAAGCGAAAATGCCGAAGTCTGTAACAAAGGCTGTCTTCGGAGCGTCCTCGGTATTCATAAGGACTTGATGGTAGCCTTTGTATAGATCAAGAAAACTAAAGGCCTCGTGACCGACGAGGGCTTCTACTTTCTTATCAATGTTGGGGAGAGGGTAACAATCTTTGGGGCAGTGTTTATTGAGGTCGGTATAATCAACACACATGCGCCATCCCCCTACTTGCTTCTTCACCATCACGGGGTTGGCCAACCACGTCGGATATTTCACCTCGAATAGAATATCGGCTTGTTGTAGTTGGCGTACCTCGTCGCGTATCACCTGATTTCTCTCGGCAGCGAAGGCTCGTTGCTTTTGCCGAACTGGTTTCACCTCGGGGTCGATGTTGAGGTGGTGAGTTATAATATCTGGTGATACTCCGGTCATGTCTAAAGGAGACCAGGCAAAAATGTCTCTAAACTCCCGAAGTAGTTGAATAACTTGACCTCGGAGTTCGGCACCCCCAACGAAACCGACCTTGACGACCTTGGATACGTCGTTTTTATAGAGTACGACGTCTTCTAGAGGTTCTGCAGCAGACGAGGTCGACTTCGGCACGCCGGGGTTCTGTAATTGCTATGCTTGAGGATGTTGTACACCAGAACCTCGGAGTGCGACCTGCATGCACTCCTTGGCCTGTGTTTGATTTCCCCGAAGCGTGATAACTCCATTCTTTGAAGGTATTTTGATCATCAAATGGTAGGCCGAGCAGACTGCTCTTGTTGCTATCAGCCAATCTCTGCCTAATATAATGTTGTAGGGAGAGTTGGCTTTGACGACGAAGAAGTGGATTATCTTTGTAGTGGATAATGGACTTCGTCCTACCGTCACGGGGAGTGAGATCGTTCCATCTGTTGAGGTCTCCCCTTGTGTGAAATTCTTCAATGGAATGGGTGCTGGTTTTAAGCGCGCTTCTTCGATGTCAAGTTTGCCGAAGCAACCTTTGAAGAGTACGCTGACCGAGGCTCCACTATCAACAAAGACTCGGTGTACCAATTTGTTAGCCACCACGGCTTCGATAATAGTGGCATCTTGATGAGGCGAGGCATGAGGAACAGGGTCGTCATTAGAGAAAATAACGACCTCGTCCTTTTTGAACCTTTTGTATGAAGGCTCCTCCGAGGGTCGGTTCCGAGCTTCGGCCTTCAGCGACGACCTGGTTGAACCTTGGGGCACTCCGATGATGGCGGCGATGACTCCATCATACTGAGGTTGATTCTCGTCATCGTCTTCGTCGTCATGTCTTGTCTTCTTATCTTGGGGTTTGCAATTTTCTCCCCTATTCCTTCTTCGTTTGCTTCTGCTCCGAGGTTGAGTATCCGGTTGATTTTGACCTCGGTATCTTCCTAGAGTGCCATCTTGTGTTAGGCGGTCGATCTCCGAGGCAAGATTGCGACACTCCTCGGTGTCATGGCCGTGGCCGCCATGGAACTCGCAGTATTTATCCTGTGATCGTCTGCTTGATCCAGTTCGGGACAGTGGTGGAGGTCTCTGGAATAAGTTTGCATGAAGTTCATAAATTTCTGCCCGAGATCTGTTCGGCGGAGCGAACCGATCTTGCTCCGGATTAGGCCGAGGTCCGAGGCGAGATGCTAATGGACCTCGTTGGATTCTCTCAAGAGCGCCTCGTCGATGCTGCCCTTGATCAGCTCGTTCTTCTCTTCTCTTTTTATCCTGACCTTCAGGTCGGTCAGAGGCTCGTTTCTTCCTGTCTGCCTCATCCGCTTCGGCAAACGCATCAACAATCCTCCATAGCTGTTTGGAGGTCTGGGGGCGCTCTTTCACGAGCTCCCTAAAAAGTGTGCCGGAGTGAATGGCGTTTTGAAACGCCGAAATGAGGACATCGTCGGAGAGACGATCAACCTTGAGGCTCTCGTTGTAGAACCGAGCTAGGAAGTCACTAATAGATTCTCCCTGTCCTTGTTTTAAGGTGAGGAGTTAGGCCGAACTCATTTTAGCTTCGGCTTTTTGGAAGAAACGCCTCTCAAAGGCATCTAGCAGGTCGGCGTACGACCCTATGCTGCTGCGAGGAAGGTTGTCAAACCACTTCCGTGCATTGTCGACCAACAATTCGGGGAAGACTTTGCACATGTAAACATCCTCGGCCAGTCCCTGGTTCAGCATGTTATACTGGTATTGCGACAAAAAGTTGCTCGGGTCGCAAGAACCGTTATAGGGCTTGATTGGGGGGACCCTGTATGCTGAAGGGAGTGGTGTGTAGAGAATTTTGTTGGTGAAGGGGGTAATGATTCTGCTGTAAACAGTGAATCTTCCCTCTCGGTGGTCGTCCTCGTTACGTCGAGAATGGTCGACGTTTCGACGAGGTGGCGTCTTCTCTCTTCGGTATTCCTCGTCACGTCGGTAATGGTCGACGTTTTGACGAGGTGAAGTGGAGCCTCGCCGAGGTGAAGCAATATTTCCTCGGCGATTATGCAGTCTTCGGGGGACTTCGTCATCTCTTTCCTCGGCAATTTGCTCCGAAGCTTGGGGTCGCTGTGATGGACCTGCTTTATCCTCTTCGCACTGACCTCGTTGTTGATGTTGTTCGGCGAATTTGAGGAAATCTTGCTCGTGGAGGTCTAGATATGCTTTGAGCGCATGGCCGAGCAGAGGTTGAAGTGTGGCATTCCCTTGATGATTTTGATTCAATCTTCCACTGCTAACAGAGTCATCAGCTCGGTGGGAAAGGACATCTTCTACATGCCCTTCGGGAGTTCGGCGGTTCGTGGCCTGCCTGGCAGACCGAGCATAGTGTCCCTCCCCTTCGTTAGTAGATAGACGAGGTAGATTACGAGGTATCTCAGCCTCGTTTTGCTTTCCTTTAGCAGCAGCAGCTATGGCTGTGGATCGGGTAGATCTAACCATTGTGTTTTCACTTCGGAAATAGTGATCGGACACAAAATTTACTTCATTTCCCACAGACGGCGCCAGTGATCGATCGCCGATTTTCGAAGTGAGATTTGCACGATGATTAGAAAGTAAACGAGACGAGGTTTACGTGGTTCGATCTTTAAATAGATCTACGTCCACGGGAGGAGAGCTCTTTTGTTTATAACTTGAGAGCTGAAATATAGATTACAAAGAGTGATTCTGTCCCCCCTTTTTCTCTGACTATAATCTAGTATTTATAGATAATATAGGCGGTTTATGTCTATTTATAGTAAGTGGGCCGTGCTATTGGGCCGGCCGAGCTGCTCTTGATGGGCCGAGGTGTTGGGCCGCCGAGCTGCTTCTGGGCATTGGGCCTTATTGATGGGCCATATCCTATCAGAGTTCTTTCTTTGAAATATTTTGAATTTTGAGATATGAAATTGGCTATGTTGGAAAGACAATTGGAGAAGTATTTCAATAAATTAGGGTATGACGAGGTTCAATGTTTTATTTTTGTGTCCCGTATTTTATGTTATATATGATCAAATTTTAATTTATTTTTTCATTAAAATTCTATATGTTTTTTATTTAATTTTATACAGTGTTAGAGTTCGAATCACTTTGAATTTATTTTTATGGTTGACAAATCTAATTATTTTGATTATAAATATATTATAATTACTAATTGTGATTCACTATATTGTAAAACATTTTAATAAATATTAATTAAAATAATAAATTTAATTATAAAATATAAAGTACGTGACATAAGTGTGCACACGATCCCTTTGAATTAACTGTACTAATTTAGTTAAGCTTAAAAATTAAGAACCTGACATAACATATTAAGAAGTATAGAAAGATTCTTCTTTACTTAAACCTACATGCTTTATTATTAAAGTGAATCACCAACACATGCATTCTGCTATACCAAAATAACCTATGTCCTAAGATTATTTTACTTATTAGGAGTTTGTCTTGGGTTTTTATTTACAACCATTATTAAATTAATTAATCCAAATCCAAATAGACTTTATATAAGAGGGCATATGAGGAAGGATGACCAGCTTGTCAATGGGTGGGAAAACTCGTACCGGATCCAAAATCTGTCAAAATCCGTTCATTTTAAAGTTATGGTTCTGGTTTCGGTTCCAAGCCCATCCAAATCCGGTCATAATCGGTTCGGATCTGATATGACCCGCTAAGTACGGTTCCGGTTCTAGCCCGGACCGATCGAATTTTTTTCTTTTTAATTTCAACTTTTTATGAAACCTATTATAGATTACCAAAAATTAGTTTTCAATTATACTTTGTTTGGCATGACACATGGGATTTGGTCGTGACATGAATATTTAAAATTGAAAAAACTAATGAATGTAATCATAAAAATATCGTAATATATTATATATAAAAATAAAACCTCCTGCTATTAAAACGAATAAATCACAAATTACTATAAGTTTATGCCCGACTAAACAAACTAAAATCATCATTGTCTTTGGATTCAAGCCATGAAAACATCGTAAAAATAAAATGAATTTGAGGAGAATGAAGTAATTTAATAAAAGAGCATATATATGAAAAAATATATTTCTTTTATTTTTTCTGAGCATTTAATTTGTCATTAAAATATATAACTTTCTAATTTTTTCCGATATTTTCACTAAACTACTAGATATAGGCTTGTTAGTGACTAGGTAAAACTCAAAAAAGATCCGGAAACGGTCAAAACTCATGGGTATTATCCAAAACCGAAACCATATTTTATTTAATTAACAGTCCGGGTCCGATTCAGATCCGATATTTAACGGTCTGAATCCAGTTCTAGAACCGTGCCTATTTTAACGGTTTCGGTCCGGATTTTATTCACCTGAGAAGCCTACCACACACACATACTCTATCATCATGACTATTCATTTATTACATTAATGGATTCATTCTAAATTGGCTTTGATTTTCTTTGCTGGTTGACATTTTTTCAATTGTTTTAGTTTCCATTTCAGTCGAATGATTCAAAGTAGAGTCATATCATATGAATAACAAATTCATTACACAAAATTGGTTAGTTATAAATATATAATTATTGTTAATAGTCACATCGATCCATATATGAATATTGGATTTAATATTTCATTTGTTACATTAAATACAATATTTTTTTTTTCAATAAACGTGACACAATCTAAAAATAACATAAACTAACTATTTAAAATAGTGTTGCTCTGTCCTTTAATAATTTTTACACTATTCTCTACAATTTTCGTAATAATCGTGTTGAAAATAAATTTGTCATTCTTATTTAGACGGAAGGTGTAATATAGTAATTAATGTATGAAGTTCAAACTTTTGTATTTCAATACATTGTCACACGATTTTTATATGATAAACTAAGAGTTAGCTAAAAAGTTCGAACTTTGGATACATGTTTAATTACACAATTGGATACTCGATATTCATTCAAAGTAGGTCCGGAATGAAGTATAAGATAAAAATTAATGTGTTTTTTTATAATCGGATGTTGGTCCCGAAACGAGTGAACTGAGTGTATGGTGGGGGGAGAATACACCAGTCAGATTTTTAAGTTAAAAACTTTTGTGTCTCCTGAACTGAAGGGAGGTGTGTCAGTGAGAGAGATGAACTTTCAGATAGGAATCCTTCAGTCTACACTGAGTGTTTGACTGATGGACTAATATCTTAAGTGTGCGGAATGTGGTGGCTTTAAATCTTTACTCGTTTATTTCAGAAATGTGTTTCTATTTTCTGTTAGTCAGTATTCGTTTGATGATAAACAAAGAATATGAAGTACTGAAAGTAAGAGAGAGAGAGAGACAGTGATTTGGTTTGCGTGGTTCGGAGATAAAAACTCCTACGTCCACGAGTACTCGATGTTAGTCGAGGGTTTCCAACTTAATGGAGATGAAATAGTTCTTACAGTGATCAACCACGGTGGGTTAGATATACAGATTTATCTGATCACTTCTAGCTTCGAAATTAATCTAATGTTAAACTATTCTTCGGTTACAAACTGATTGCTAAGAACACTAAATGATAGAATTTGAATGTTTTGGTGTTCTGGACTGAAAGCTTGAAAGCTTGAGAGCGATGATAGCAATAGCGAGTTGATAGCAGGGGTAACCGGTGTCGAAGCCTTTTGAGGTAGCGGGGTATTTATAGCGCTCTCTCAAAGATATAGCCGTTGTGAGATAGAGCTTTATTTTGAATTCTTCCCGTTTGAGTCTTCGTCCTTTTTGCCATTTTTGGTGTCTGCAGAAAGATTGTGTTTCACCTACTGAGATTTTTGCCATAAAAGGAAATGCCTACGGGCTAGGCTGTCACTTAGTAGAGAACTTCAGTAAAGGGTTTTAGTGTAGACTTCAGTGTAGACAATCAGTACTGAACTTCAGTTTAGATCATCAGTATGGACTTTCAGTACTGGGCTTCAGTTTGGCGTGGACTTAACTTCTAACTTCAACTTCAAAACTTCAGGACAGACTTCAGTGGAGAAGGTCCTTCAGTTTTGGGATAACTTGAATTTTCAGTGGAGATGTCCTTCAGTGTACCTGAAAAAATTAGAACTCCCTAACATATGAGTTTTTAGACAAAACACTAAGATTCAGTATTGGTCTTATAACATCTTTTCAGGGGAGGTATTGGAATTTGAATCAAAATACTTATAAATATTTCCCAACATCGGATAACCTGACAATCTCATCGGAATTACCGGAATGACTCAAAATATACTTTTTAAAACATATTAAGTTGTGTTTTTTAGACTTCAGGAAAAAAATAATGTGTTGATACATGACTCTCTTTATCAATTTTAACTTTATTTTAAATTTTAAATGATGAAATCTAAATTTGACAACTCTAATATTAATGTTCGTAAAATATGCCTTTTTGGACGAAAATGAGATGTGGAGATAAGTATGAGTAGTTACATATATTTATGAAAATGGATCGTTGATGAATCTTGTTTTAAAACTTTTTGCCACATGCACATCTATTATTATTAGTTGGCAATAAAGCAATTTTTTCTTTAAAAAATTGAGATGTTTCATCACTTTAACCTTTAATGACTTTTTAAATCAGTGTCTAACATTCTGTGTTCACAGTTCATTATTAAAAGAATAATTAAAGAATATATATACCTTATTTTTCAATTTATGAATCATAAAAATTAATTAAAAGCGTCATTAAATATTAAAAAATAAGTATATATTTTATTTGGATGATATGAACCATAGTATTAAGTATAAATGCAACTAGGGGGTTGTATTGGTTTGAGATTTTAAAAGACTTTTTAAGCTGAAAAAAGTCCTGCATATTTTAAAGACTTTTCAGGATTTTTATGACTTTTAAGATTTTGCAGGATTCTGTAAATACTTTTTAATCAGGATTTTAATGGATTCTATAGGATTTTGTGGTTTGCAGGATTTTGTAAAGATTTTTTAATCAGGATTTTAATGGATTCTGTAAGATTTTATAAACTTTGCATAATTTCATGATTTATATATAAATTGAGCATACCCCAATTTTTATATTCATTTCATATGTCTCAATCACAACCTAATTTCGTACTACTCCACATTTATATGCAATTAATTTTTATTTATTTATTATTATTATTATTATTATTATTATGTTTCTCAGTATATTTGCATACAATTCATAATCTCATTATCTTATTCTACTCGATAGTGTGATTAATATATATAATTGTATATAAATTTTTTTATTAGGGTTTTATTTTGCAAACTGAAGATAATATATACGGAATATATGCTTTATTTAATAAATATAAATTGTGTTATATAAGATCAATTAATAAATTTTGAAGGTGAAGAATGCAGTCTCAACTCTCAAGATTCAACAACGCAGTAATTTTGCAAAAGAAATAAAATAATACTCAGATTATTGAAATTTCATCTAATCTGCGTTATTGCATACCAGCCTAACAGAAGATCAAAGAAGAGGAAAATATAATTAATGTAATATGAAACAGTGAATAAGGCAGTATGTAGCGGCGTGAATAGGGTTATATTTATAGTTCAAGAATCTAGTGAAATCTCATGGGCTTTGACCGGATTCTTAGTAATTATAAATACTACTGAAAAGTCCATCAAAATCTCTGTAACACAACAATCCCGTAAAATCCTTCTATTTTTGAATACCAGTGGATTCTTTTTAAATTGTAAAAAGTCTTGAATGAATACCGATGGATTTCACTGGACTCTTTAAAAAATATAAAAAATCTTGATTCAATACCAGTGGATTGTTTTTAAATGACATAAAATCCTGATTGAATACCAACGGATTTTTTTACAACAAAAAAGTCTTTTAAAATCCTACGAAATCCCAAATCAATACACCCCCTAAGATATAAAATAATAATTGAATAATAATAATAAATTAAAGTTTAATTGCGTAACATAAAAATGGAATACCAAATCTCATACGCTATAATTAATATTCATTAATAGAACCGGAAAAATGAGCCTGAACTGATCTGATCCGTCCACCAGTTTTGGGTGGATTTTGGTCTAAATAATAATTGATTTTGGATTAATTTTAACTTAGATAATTAAGATATGATTGAATTTAAGTCGATATAATATGCTCATATTGATAAAAATGATTTGGTGGGCTCACATGAATTTGGTTGATTATATAGTTTTATACTCGATTAATATTCAGATCAACCCGATCCAAAACAATTTCTACAAAAAGAAGAAGAAAGCCTTTATCAAAAGGGATTGAAAGAAGGTCTCCATACGTCTATATAAGGACTACTTCTCCTAAGATCCAACATTTCTCGACAATTTTTTCCGACGTCAGTTTCGTATGCGGAGAGAATTATTTCTCCATATCGTCACGACATTGGAGAATCGTGAAGAATACTTCCGAAAACGTACGAATGCTACGGGCCGTCAAGAGTTCACGCCACTACAAAAATGCATGGTTGCAATCCGACAACTTGCAAATGGAGGTGCCGCCAATCAATACGACGAGTATCTCCGAGTCGCCGAGTCAACGGACATTGAATGCCTCAAACTTTTTTGCCTTGCTGTTATTGAGCGTGGAAAAATTGTCCGATAGTGTGACGCATGGCTTATACATGTCAGGACAAAGGCCACCCAACTCTCATGCTCGAAGCGATCGCGTCCCAAGATCTATGGATATATGGCACGCTTTCTTCGGCATCGTCGGATCGGCAAACGACATTTGCGTGCTCAATCAGTCTACGATGTTTAATGACGTGCTCAACGGGAAAGCGCCTCGTGTGACGTTCAAGTCCAACAACAAACAATACAACATGGACTATTATTTAGCCGAAAACGCTTACCCATGTTGGCCGACTTTCATCAAATCAATGTCGACGCCCACCGACGAGAAACGGTCTCATTTCAAGGTTATGCAAGAAGCGACACACAAGGACGTCGAACGAGCATTTGGAGTACTCCAATCTCGATGGGCAATCATTAAAGGTTTGACACGCCTTTAGTTTCATGAGCATTTATCCGACATCATGCATACTTGTATTTTTTTGCATAACATGATTATTGAAGATGAAGGTCCATATGCGACTAGTTGGGCACTGAAGTTCGAAGCAAGCTCCTCCTCCACTCCACCTGAAGAAGCAACTCGCGGTGTCAACGATAAATATAAGGACTATATGGAGCGTTCAACCAACCTCCGAGATAGGCGTGCTCACAAGATGCTTGAGCATGATTTAATCGAAGAAATCTACGCTCGATTCAGTTCTTTAGATTAAATGTGTTTTTTCGTTTCTTTTCTGGTATTTTAATTCCGTGTGTTTTCAATTCTCGTATTTCAATTTCTTGTATTTCAATTCTCGTATTTAATTTCTTGTATTTTGTATTTGAAATTAAAATTAATGAAATTTTAATTTCTAAATTTTTTATTTTTATTTTAATGTTATTTAATTAAATAAATTAAAGTATTAATCAAAAATAAAACATTTAATTTATTTTTGTATTTATTTATTTATTTATTTTATATTACAAATTTAAATTAACAAATTAAATTAATAACATTTTTTCTTAATTCAATCATTCTAAATTAAAGTAGAGAGTTTAAGCCTGCCCTGGTACCAACCAACATAATTTCTCTAAAAACTGTGGACTCGACACAAAAATATTTAATTTAATTACGAAATTGCCACCGAGTCTCATTTTTGAGAGCCCACATTTGGAATGCTCTTATGTTTTCTTAACACGTGTGAAACAAAAATTTAATAGTAGTCGGTTGTTTGTACTCCCTCTGTCCCACTAAATTAGACCCATTTGTATTAAAATAATACACTCATCTACTTTTCAAATGGGTCTAATTTAGTGGGACGGAGGGAGTAATAAAAAGATCAAAATAACCAATTACTATTAGCTCAATTTCATTATTTATGTTTGATATATTTTGACTAAAATTATGTTTATTTTATGATTAGTCAAGAATAATGATATTAGACAGAAGAAATAAATATTTAATATAAAAATAAGTATGTGGAGTTTTAATACAATATGGAAGGCAAAAAAACAATAACTCCATTTATTTATTTATTCAATTGAGACGCAAACACAAATGCAACAAACAGAGAAGGACAAACGGCTTTAACAGTTGAATTCATATGCAACAATTATCCAATGACTAAAAACATAATCAACCGTTCAACTCACAAGTGAAAGTAAAAAACCTTTGCGCCAATTTTCAACTAGGCAGAGAAAGGAGGGTAAAATCGTCATTCAAGACCAGAAATGCTACTGCCAAATTTGTCCCTTATTGTAACTGCGTCCCTCCTCTCCAAAAGGACCAAAAGTTCAAAACCCTCCAAATCTAGAAAATACTTCTCCACTGTCCACACATTTTCCTTCTCTCGATCAATTTCAGAGCGTAATTAGGGTTCCGACGCCGATGGCTGAAGTTCTGGACGCCGCCGTGGACAACCTCGACAACGGCCCCGAAGACAAGGCCGGTGTCACCACCAGTACTAGCAAGAAGCCCTCCACCGATGCTGCCCCTGACCCTGCGTCCTCCCCGCCCTCGCCTCCTCCCCCTCCCCCGCCGCGACGCGCCATCCGTGATCGCGACCGAGATTCCAGAGAGAGGCGTGATGACCGGGACTTTGACCGCCCCCCTCGGCGCGAGTACTACGATCGCAACCGCTCGCCGCCGCCTCCACCTCCGCCTCGCGAGAGAGACTATCATAAGCGTGGGAGGCCAAGTTCCAGTCCTCCACCTCCCTATCGAGACCGACGGGGAGCTCCACATTCTCCCCCGCATAGACGATCATCGCCGATTCCGCCATATAAGAGAAGGAGAGACGACGGTTATGACGGGAGGAGAGGAAGTCCTAGAGGAGGATACGGCCCTGGGGACCGCAGGTGAGCTTCTCATTTTGTTCATTCACTTGAAACCACTGCGCGCTTCATCGTGTACTTTTCCGGTTACGTGAATCATAGTTGGGTTTTTTTAGGGATTTGGAATTGCTAGTTTTTTTTTTTTTTCTTTCGGGGGTCTAGCTTTTAATTAATTGCGGATGAATATCTTGTGTAATGTATACACTTACTACTTTAGCTGTATGTGTGTAATATGTAAGCCCATGCGAGAATGTTGGTAATGCAGGCAGCGGCGGATCCAGAAAAAAATGTTAGGGGGGGCTAAGTTTCGAAGAATTACGTAAAAAAATAAATTTTGCTAAGGTAGGAGGGGCTATTGTATAAATATACGTAAAAATACCGATAAATTTACGATTTTTTAAGTATAAAATACATCAAAAAAAAAATAAATTAGGAGCCCCTTCACTAGCTATGGATCCGCCCCTGAATGCAGGCCTACAAGTTGGAGAAAGCTAGAGAGTACAGAGTGCAGCTGCGAATAGTTTTTTATTCATGACTGCATGGTGCATTCGCATTTTACGCACTTGCACATAGCACTAAAAATGCACGTCTGCTAAAAACCTTGTGTGGGAGATCCATTCGATTATCTGGCAGGACCAAAACTTACGTTCCTGAATATGATCACATATGGCCGTGATTTTAAGCAAAATATATAGTTTCTTACATAATCAAATTTCAAATCTTGTTATTTTTTTAAAACTCAAGTATATTGACTCTGCATGTGTAACTATAACATAATTCAGTCTGCTGGGAATTATATTACGATATAGGTTTTTATGCCGGAAATAGGATCATATATTGGACAGCACATAGTAAGCTGCAGTTATAATTGTACTATTAATTGTTGACGCTTATCACTCTTCCAATCTGCTAAATGGGAAATGGTGTATATGTACTGTCGCCGGGCACTTGCAAATTGCAATGCTTAATAGCATCATTTTTCTGGACAGGTCTGGATACGATTATCCTGGTGGATATGAACGTGACATGGGTGGTAGATTTGGTTATCCTGCTGAAAGACCCCATGGTCGATATATGGGCCGCCCATCAGGTGGTTATCAAGGTATTCTACCTGATACTCTACATCATTTATCTTACTGCTTCGTCAGTCTCAACTTGAAGCTGTTTCTTTCATATGTGATGTAATTTTCGTTCAATTTTGGTATTTGGTCAAGCTATTTCTCATTGTTCTTTTCTCATAATCAAGTATAACCATTGCATTACAAACTTTTTAGATATTACCTGTTTTTTATATATTCTCATCACTGTTGTATAGGCATTTAAAGTTCCGATTTTATGTGTCGGTCATACCGTCATAGTCTCACTGACTCAGTGCAGAGTAGCTTCTAAGTTTTCTTACCTGCTTCTTTTGTGATATGCTTTAAGCTGTGATATTTCCTTCTGCAGATTGGGATTCTGGTCGTGCTGGTTTTGCAGATGCTTTTGATATGGGAGGATTGCAGAGGTACATTGTAGATGCCATACAATGTGTACTTCCTTTATGGAGCTATTCAGTTGCTGTAACTGTGCATATTCACTTCAAACACATAGCCCTTTCCCGCTTCTCAGAAAATCTAGATTCATTTGAGCTGGTGTTTTCGACTGATTGCCTAATCATGACAAGTTTTCTGCTTGTGCTGCTTGACATTTCTGGTTTTGCATATGCTGCTTTACCTTACTCTTTTTAAAGGAATTTTGCCTTCATATTAATCATCAGTTTTTACTGTTTTCTTAATGTTCTTTGTTATTAGTCATGTAATTTTGCTCACTGGATCATGTGTGCAAACTATAAAATTGTTAAAATGTCATATGTAATATCAATGGAACACCATCCGTAAAGCTGGACAATGCTATTTTCTTATTCAGGGAAGGAATGTTGTCATATAAGCAGTTCATTCAGGAGCTTGAAGATGATATTTTACCATCTGAAGCTGAGCGCAGGTCAGATTAACATTCATATGCATAGCTGTTTAATGTATAATTCGGTTTGCTTCTTCTCTTTTTGATGCATGCTATGTTCCCTGTTTACTTTTTTCAGTTTTCATACCTTCTTTCTAATCTTAAATTGGATGCAATGACAGATATCAGGAATATAGAACGGAGTACATATCAACTCTTAAAAGAACTTATTTCAATGCACACAAGGAGGAAGAATGGTAAAATTTATCCTATTTATGTATACATTATATGTAATTCATTTTAATCTTATAAATTTTGTTTGTCTGTTCAGGTTAAAAAACAAGTATCATCCCACAAACTTACTTGCTGTCATAGAAAGGTGAGCAAATACTGTTTACTGTTTAGGACTGTTTATTACATTGACCACCTTTTAAACTTCATTAAATTGTTCGCTTTGTTGGATATGTTAAAATGCTCTCTTTTATCTGGGTTTATATTTACAGAAACCTCTTTTACGTGGCTTTCGCAGGCGCAATGAACTTGCAAAGAAGTTAGTGAAGGATTTTCAGCTGGATCTACAAAACGGCACTTTGGATTTGTAAGATCTGATGCTAAATGTATTTAAATCATTCACATTAATTTGGTTAACATATTTAATTTGTTTATAGTAATTGAAACAACTATTCTTATGTTTCAGAGGCCCTGCTGTCAATCCAGTCAGTGCTAACAAAGAAGAACAGACTAGTGAGCCTAATTCTGATGATGAAACCGACATGGGAAGCAAAAGAAGGCGGCAAGGTCGTGGTACCAAAGATTCAGATCTATCCTCTGCCCCAAAGGCGCATCCAGTCTTTTCTGACCCCAGGCGCATCCAGGTTGATGTTGAACAAGCGCAAGCACTAGTTCGGAAGCTGGACCTAGAAAAAGGAATTGAGGATAATGTTCTATGTCGAGCTGATAATGATAGAACGGGCAGAGATAAGTCTCACAGAAATTCTAGTGGTCCAGTTGTTATTGTACGTGGTTTAACAATGATCAAAGGTCTTGAGGGCATTGAGCTATTAGACACCCTTCTCACTTATCTTTGGCGCATTCATGGCGTTGATTATTATGGATTAGCTGAATCAAATGAAGCGAAAGGTCACCGCCATGTCAGAGCGGATGAAAAGAACACCAATAGTTTTGGTAATGCAATTGAGTTGGAGAGTAAGCTAGATTCTCATTGGCAAGAGAGACTGAAAGGTTCAGATCCCCTGGAAGTAATGGCTGCAAAGGAAAAAATAGATGCTATTGCTGCTGAAGCTTTGGACCCTCATGTCCGGAAAATTAGAGATGAAAAGTATGGCTGGAAGTATGGATGTGGAGCAAAAGGTTGTACGAAGCTCTTTCATGCTTCTGAGTTTGTTCTCAAACATTTAAAATTGAAACACACTGAGCTTGTGATGGAACTGACATCAAAAGTACGTGAAGAGTTGTATATCAAGAACTACATGAAGTAAGTGTAATATTATTCTTCCAATGCTATGATGTAGTTTTTTCAGCATGATTGCTGACTAGCATTTCTTACAGTGATGAGAACGCTCCAGGAGGGACACCTGTCATGCAACCATCATTTCCTGTATGGTTTCTTTTATATGATTGTTTAGTTCCATATGTCCATTATATATTGTGATGTCTTTCTTCTTGCAGAAGGAGAGGTCAATAAGACATAGGCCAGGCCTGAATAATAGATTGAAAGAAGGAAACCGCAGAGAACGAGATTTTCATGCCAATGGCAATGATCGTTTCGATAGAGCTGAAAATTCCCAACATGGTGATTTCACCACCAATAATGATGGTGCTCCTGGAGAAAATCCTGATGAGCAAATGTTTGATACTTTTGCTGGGCAAGGGATTCCTGTCGGTCCTTTCTCTTCAGATATACCTCCTCCTGTGCTGATGCCAGTCCCTGGAGCTGGGTAAGTTCAGCACGACTGCCTCTCTGAATTTCCCCATATTCCCTTTGGCATTTTCACCCATTTCCTTTTGGAGGAAGGCAACTGGTTTTTACCTTTTAGTCATATATTTAATGATTAATCATTCACTTAACTATGAATACATGATTGTTGCTTTCAGTCCACTGGGGCCTTTTGTTCCTGCCCCTCCTGAAGTTGCCATGCGAATGTTTCGTGAACAAGGAGGGCCTCCTCCATTTGAAGGTGGTAGAAATGGAAGATCAGGACCCCAGTTAGGTGGGCCTGCGCCAATAATTGCTTTACCTCCTTCTTTAAGACAGGATCCTCGCCGCCTGCGGAGGTCAGCTGTCAATTCTTTGCTTACTGCAAATAACCTTTTTGGTTGAGTTGCTGAAAGATGTTAAAAATCGCTTATCTGCTTTCATTACACAATCTTTTTTCTGTACGATTGCTGTGGGTGGCTGGGGTGAGGTGTATGTGCGTGCTCATGCTGTATGTATAGTTGTGTTACTGACTGATAACTGATATTTACTGTATTGCAAATCTGAACTGGATTTATATATATTGCAGCTATAATGACCTGGATGCACCAGATGATGAAGTTACAGTTATAGATTACAGGAGTTTATAGATGTATACTCCCTCGTCTGGAAGATTAGATGCAGAGCTCGCACTGTTTGTTCCGTATCCTTGTACAAGAGCAGTGGCGTCCTTAGCTCCCCATTTTCCCAAAGATGCCGCCAATGCTTGTTGCTCAGTCTTGTCTGCTTCTTGATTGAAGCTAGAGTCGGGTATGTGAATGACACAGAAAGACTGTAGAATGTGTTGTGGAGAAATTACATCTGACTGAAGTTGCCAATATTTGTCAAGTGGGAATTCCAGCTGAAAAGATAGCACATAACGTGCCTTCTAATATATAGCTTGATAGTGTTTAGTTTGTGTTATGAAAATCTTATTTGGGGACTAAAACAATAATCTTTTTCATTTGAAGGACGTGAATTTATTATCTTTTGTTGACCAGTGGACGTTAACTTTATGGTTTTTATCGAAACAATAAGAAAATGTTGAGGTTCGTCTTCATCTACTTTGCTGTTAGTTAGATGTGTATGTTGTCCCTTGATGTAAATATATTTTTAGAGTTTCTAGAAGAGAACTTTAAAGTTGAAACATGTCTCTTATGTTCTCTACTAACTCATCTGCTATCAACATCTTTTTTGTTCAATTGAGCTATTTTTATGTAAATATATCGATGTTCGACATTTTTCCAATGAAACAAGATGGACGGCAATGATGGCATCTGAAATTTTTGATGCCTTTCTGCAGTTTGTTTTCAATTTAAATTTGGGGTCCATTTGGGCCAATGTCTGTAAACCAAAAAAAGAAGAAGAAGAATTAAAATTAATTGTACCAAAATCAGCGCACCAAAATCTGTTGAATTTCTATGTAATTTTTTCAATTTACATTTTAAATATGAACTTTGGAAGTTAGATTTAATATTCCATTTCCAAATTCACCTTAAAGGAACAATCAGATTGACTGATTGAGATTTGAGAGTTACGCTCGCCGTGCTCAATTAAGTGTTCAAGTTACCAAAATTCAAATACCAATATAATAAGATAAATTATACATAATAATTTTAATTATTACATTGGAAGTATAAAAAGTAAAAATTTCAAATGATTATAGGTAAAACTTTTGTATTATTTTACTCTTAAAACTTGAAATGGAACATTTATTAGGGGATAAATTTTTGTGTTAATGGGTAAAAATACCCAATTTTGCAATGCTACATGTTCAAAGTAGCCAAAAGTTAATCTTACATGCAAAAAATACCCACTTTTGCAAAAAATACTCACTTTTTAAATATTTAATTAGACACAATATTACAGACCAAACATAAAAATTATGCTAACCATAAAAAGGTAACAACCGGTGGTTGGAACCGGCCGTAACGTAACCACCGGTGGTTCTTTGTACCACCGGTCGTTGTGTTCTAGGCTTGTTCGACCACCGGTTGTTATATATATAGCACTGAAAAAATATTCTATAACGTAATCATCAACAACCGGTGGTAAAATATGCCTAGAATGCTACAACCGGTGGTTAACCAAGCCACCGGTGGTTGATATTTTACCACCGGTTGTAGCATATACACTATCCTAACATGATATCAAACTATATTATGCAAAGAACTGAGTAAAAAATTCAACATAAATTTCAGGTAGGCGTCGGTTGTTGGAGGCACATCTTTGATATGTGGGTATTTTAGAAAAGTGGGTATTTTTGACATGTAGATGGATGTTTTGGCTATTTTTATCATGTATGTATTGCAAAGTGGGCAGTATTAATTTTCACCCTAAATTTTTTTTCTCTTATATGACACTTATTAGGAGACGAATAGAGTATTGAATAGAATTCCGTGATGGAAAATATAAAAATTCAATGATAATATGATGTTACATAAATGTGTTGTAAAGAATTTTGATATTACTAGTTATTATTTGTGATGAAGATTTGTGATAATTAGTTTAAATTTGATGTAAAAATTGAAGAATTTGTAACATTTATAATTAAAAATGATTGTATGAAAGTTAAAAGTGTATACTAATTAAAGTAATCCAAAAATTAAGGTATAAGTGTGTTTCCTGTCGCATTCCTGATTCCTCAAGTCAACAACACATGGTGGGGTTTGCAGTGCAGATTTGCGTATCTTCGTCCGCATACAGAATCCAATCTTACAAATATCCAAAAGCACCTGCACTAGCAATGGCATCATCTATGGAGCTGCTCAATCCTCCACCCACGCCCACAAGGTAATCCAATCCAATTACATCACTAAATAGTAAATGCGCCTCTATCTACATACATACCTTTAACATTGTAGGTATGCGGTGGTGACCGGAGCCAACAGGGGAATCGGTTTCGAGACAGTACGCCAGCTCGCCGTGGCCGGAACCACCGTCGTCCTGACGGCCAGAAATCAGAAACGGGGTGAGGAAGCGGCCGCGCTGCTGCACCAATCGGGCCTCCCCAATGTACTATTCCACCAGCTCGACGTACAAGATGCCCAAAGCATACGCTCTCTGCTCCAATTCATACAAACGCGATTCCAGAGGCTCGATATTTTGGTAGCAATCGTCGTTTTCCTCAATCATTTTCTGCTACTATTACGTTTATTATGCCAATGTACCTCTACTTGACTATTATATTGTTATTAAAGTTAACCTTTTGAATTGGGAAATTGTGATATCCTTGTAAAATCATGCGTTGGTTTTTGCGTTTTAAGTATATTAAATGGAAAATTAGGGACAATATATTTCTGGCTTTTGTCATATTTTCAATGAAAGTAGTGAAAGGTTCCTCCTCGTCACGAAAGAAAATAAAAAGGATAACAAAAGTAGTGAGCTCTTATGAGTTATGAGTAAAAAGTAGTCATTACACTTCTTTCGTTGCTGTGCCTATTAATATTTATATATTGCAGATCATCTAATAGGTGAACGTCTGCATTGATCATGCTACACTTTTGTATGTACTTTGAACATCACAAGTTATTTAAGTGCTTTTCGTACCACCAGTGCACATTGTTCTGTTTTCGATTAGCCAATCAAATTAGAGAGTATAGGAATCTTAATAATGAGGTTTGAATGAAGCTAGTTTGTGATTTACACTGCTTTGCTGGCCTTCCCCTTTGTGGCAGGTTAACAATGCTGGTGCTTCTGGGGTAGTAGTTGATGAAGATGGCCTAAGGGCTAAAAATATTGCCCCTGAACTATGGGTAAGAATAATAAGATATATAGCAGCAGTGTATAATTAGTTGTGCTAGTGATCCTTGTTGATAATGGAATGTTGTCTCCTCTTTTCCTCATTAATGATGCAGCTAGCAGGAAAGGCAGTGAACATGATTCAAGATGTTATGAAAACAACGTACGGCAAGGCAAAAGAATGCATAGACACCAACTACTACGGTGTCAAGAATCTGACCGAAGCTCTCCTCCCTATGTTGGAGCAATCCACGGGAGCACGGATTGTTAATGTTACATCCCTAAGAAGTGAATTATGGGTGAGTAAGGATAGTAGTGATGGTTTATAATGACATGGGTATTCAACTACTTCATTAGTTGCATTGACATTTCTCCATGTATTTGAGTTTCGGACGGTGCTGTGATTGCAGCGTGTCCCTGATGAGCGCAGAAGGAAAGAACTCGGAGACATAGACACTCTAACAGAAGAGAAAATTGACAAAATTCTGCAGCAGTTTCTGCATGATGTGCAGCATGATGCGATCGAGGCCAACGGGTGGCAGAAGATGCTACCAGCTTACAGTGTATCGAAAGTCACCCTCAATGCCTATACCAGACTTCTAGCCAAGAAGTATCCAAATATGTATGTAAACTGCGTGCACCCGGGGTATGTGAACACTGATCTGAATTGGCGTACTGGACCATTGACGGTGGAGGAGGGAGCTCGAGGGCCCGTCATGCTGGCTCTACTGCCCGATGGAGGTCCCACCGGGTGCTACTTCGACCAGACAAATGTTGGTAACTTCTGAACAACCTTTTACCTTTAGAAGCACTGCAAATGGATATCTTTTGACATTATTGGTAGCATATATATTTTGTGATTGATGGCTTGAGTTTGAGTATGTGGGAAAGGCATAAACAAAGACTTAATTCTACATGTGTGGATGGGTTACTGAATTGCTGCTTTAAAAACTATGAAGAAGATCAAGTTGAAACTTTGATAACATAACTTCTCTCTCATTTCATTTTTAATTATATAGTCATTATTTAGGTTGGGTTTATTGTCTCAAATAAGTGAATATTATATTATTCTCTCTAATCTTAACACTCTAGACATATTTAATCATATCGTGCATGCTACATCATATCTTGACAACAAACAACCAAACAAAGCCACAAACCTAAATAAGCATTAATTATACTATTCCGTACTTGTCAGCCCAACTTGAAAAATGGGGAATAGTGCCTCAATATTTGCCAAAAGAATGAAAAATATTTTAGAGAAAAGGTTAGGAAATATGAAACAAGTTGTGATAAATGAGTTAAAGAAGCTCATCTTTGACATGGATTCCTTCATCATTCAATTCTCTAAGCAAGCCCTCTACAACATTAAATATTTTCTTGAGATACAGGTGTACAATCTCCTATATATATATTTACAATCATGTCAGTCCTAATTATAAACATATTTATATATATTGGCTAGGAATAATGCCATCAAAATATATAATCTCTCTTGATTCTTCTAATTTATATTATAATCTTTGAACTTTGACATCAAAATATATATATTTGCGTGCCTGTTGGCATAGAGGTTAATAGTCGATGCTAAAGATATAGGATAGAGTATTAGGTAGTATGAATACATAATTTAAATTTAATGTAATTACTATTTTTAAAGTAAAATACAAATCTTTTTCAATTTGTTAATGAAAAAAGTATATTCATGTTGGCGATTTCGATTACCAATTCGGATTATGAAATTGAGAAATTGTAGATAAATCAAAAAAATGTTGTGTATTTTGATGCCAAGTTCAAAGTTAAACGATATAAATTACAAAATTGAGAAAATTTGTGCATTTAACATGACAACAACTAATATAACGATATCACATAATGTTATATAAATACTCCCTCCTATTTTTTTTAAGTGTCCTATTTCACTTTTTTTCTTATTTCTAAATAAGTGTCCTATTTCAAAATTTTAGAGTATATTTATAACAATCTTTCAATTTTGCCCTTATTTAATACTTATTGGAATTTGATATTATTTGTATGAATATATTTATTATGCTATTAAATTAAGGATATATAAGTAAAATTTTCATTTTATTGGTATGTGTAATTTAGTAAAATTGGACATTTATTAAAAAACGAAGGGAGTATATTAATTATTATAATTTCGTTTTTAATTTTATATAAAATAAATATTAAATTATATCATAATCAATTAACTCTAATCGAAAATCGAAAACTAATAAATTTTACCAAAATTTATTATTATCTCAATCGCCTACATATTAAGTCGTGTTAAATAGGAAAACGGTTATGAAAAATTGGAATATAAAAGAGCTAAATAGGAAGATATGTTAAATTCTGCTAAAGGAAAATTGAGAATTAAAGAGTTGTAAGTTTGTAATTGTCACCACCTTTCCATCTACCAATAATAAATGCAACCCAACCCCAACTCCCCTTTATTAATTATTAAAGGGATCAATCAATTTCCATCTAATTCCAAAAACCTAATTCTTCATCATCATGCTTTTGTTCAAACTTGTGGACTATAATATTGTGGGCCCACATATGTTGTCACATGGCACAATTATTTTACTATGTTCAATTAATATCACAAGTTGCAAATGTATAAGCAATTTCAGAAACTTATTCAAAGCCCTTTCCCATTGTGTGTGTCTATCACCCAACTACTAAAGATTTACTTCATTTTTTTTATATTTTTATTTTGAACACTATTTGAATTGTCAATTGATATAGTTGCTTGCGGAAGATGAATTGTTACTATCTCTGTCCCATTAAATGCGGCTATAAGGGATCCGACACGAATTTTAAGAAAGTAAATTTTTGTATTTTAAAAAGTAGGAGTGATGTATTGTAAATATAATTTTATTTTCCTTTTGGAAAAATAGTCACTTTTAATGGGACAGTCCAATAAAGAAACGTGACCACATTTAGCGGGACGGAGGGAGTATTACTTAGCAACTTATTTTTCATTTTTCTTTTTACATGAATTTTGAATTGTTACAATTAAGATTTGATTTCATTTTCAAGGGGTGAAAAAACTTGAGATAATAAAAGTTCTAAGTTCCCAAAGTATGTTTTTCAAAATGTATGATAGTTAAGTTAATGCAAATAAGATATCCCGCTAAACACGGTCATAAGAGATGTGACACAGATATTAATAAAGTAAAACATTGTGTGTTGAAATAGTATGAATTAGTATTTTAAACTTAGATTTTTTTTACTTTGTAGGAAATTGATCTATTGTAGTGAGACAACTTAATAAGGAAACGTGACCATTTTAGCGGAAGAAAGGAAGTAGTATATAACTAGTTTTTAAGTGGTTGAATTTTAACATTAATTTCTTTATTTTAAAATATTAGTAAAATTACTAGGCATCATACGATAGGTATTTGTAAAAATTAAAATATATATATATTATAAATACTTTTGTTACGAATAAACAGAAAGAACAATGTAGGTTCTATTACAAAATCTTGTGTATTGCATTAAATCTTAAAGTCGTACCTTTCCAACTAAATGTTGTACCAAAAGTTAGTTAAGGATTATATTAGTAACTATGTTTTAGTTTTTTTGAGATATTAAGAATAAGTAATATGAAGAGAGAAAAAGATGAAAGAAATTTGAAATGCGAAAGAAATGAATGAGGTGAGATGTAAATATGTAATTGTAGAAGCTCAAGTCTTCATCTGTAATTCCTCAATTATTAAACTTAATTTTTATTAAAAAATACATTTAATTAATTTCACTTATATATATATATATTACTACTACACTCTGTAGTCTGTACTCTCAACTTCCAAAAGCCAGCAAAGCTCTCTCTCTCTCGTTTCTCCAAATCCAAATCTCCAGAAACCCAAGCCATGTCCACTATCGGCATTGCCTATCCACTCACGATCGCCGCCATGCTATTGGCAGCGGCAACCGCGCAATCACCTGCTCCGGCTCCGTATTACAGCGGCGCACCCTCGCCGGCGGTGGATTGCTTCAGCTACCTACTAAACCTATCCGATTGCCTCACGTTTGTGTCAGAGGGAAGTAATCTGACCAAACCCGACCCTGGTTGCTGCCCCGAGCTGGCGAATCTGGTGGATACGCAGCCGATTTGCTTGTGCCAGCTGTTGGGTAACCCCGGCTCGGCTGGGATCACGGTTGATATGGATAAAGCTCTCAAGCTGCCTTCCGCCTGCAATGTCTCCACTCCTCCTGTTAGCATGTGTGCAAGTATGTGCAGTTTCTCTTCCTCCCCCTTATTTCGTTTGTTTCTAGAAAAATCTACAAATTGCATGCCTACTAGAATGCACTTCTTTGCTCTGTGCTATTCAGCTTTGTGTGTGTTTTCAAATTTTGATCGTTTCCCTTTTGTTTTTTGTGAATTATTACTTATTAGTGTTTTCTCTGTTTCTTTTTCTTCACGAACTACGACTTTAGTGTTCTTTAAAAAAATATATTTTTTTACTGTACTAACGGCCATTTTACATGCAATAACATTTGGAATTGACAAAACTACTTTTTGTTTTTTATGGGAGCAAAATATTTATTAAGAATAAAAAAATTATTATAATATGAAGAATTATAATCAATATTTATTTGAAAAATAAATTTTTTAAAATTATATATTTTATTTGGGCAGGATGAACTACAATATTAAACACGAAATTAAATTAAAGTATATAAAACCAAAATTAGAAAAAATATATTAAAATTTATTTGTGATACGAGAGACCTAAATGAAATTTCGAGTAAATCTTATTTAATCCTTCACTCCACCAATATTCTTCTCATTTTGACCCGACACGATTTTTAATAAATGTAAAGTGTAGTTAGCAGAGAATGAGACTCATAAAAAGTTAAATGACGTGTAATGTATTATTGTGAGTGGATAATGAGACCCACGTTAAAGTATAATGAATAGAGAAAGGATTGTCCAAAATAAAAATAAAAAAGTGAGAAGAAAATGAGTGTACGAACTAAAATGACAGTAGAAAAAATTTGGTGCACCAAGCTAATTGATTTCAATATAACTGGGTGATTTATGTGTCATTTTTTCAATGATAACACATGCTGCAGACTAATCCTTTCTTACAAAGCCCTATTGTGATCCTCTTTTCAACTTAAATTGATATATTTTTTTAATAAATGCATTGGCAAAGGGATTATGCAAATTCTACGATATTATTAAGCACTGCATTTTAACCACGAGATTATTAATGAATTTTCTAAAGAAAACTACTAACATTAATTAATGACTATTAATATCATTGGCAGTCAACTACATAATTATAATGATGTATCAAGATTATTAGATAGGGCTGGGCTTGCCTATGCAGTAGCCATTAGGTAGTGTTTGTCCCATCCCAGTTTTTTCTTTTCGAATTAATTAATTGCCACTACTACACCATTATTATATGTACAGTGTACTCCTCCTATTTTGTTGTCATGAAATTATGAGGTACAACAAATATAAGGCCACGATGAGAACAGGATAGCAAAAGTAGATAGATAGCAAAGGATAGATATATATTTATTGGGTTTTGATTCTCGATCTATTAAATTAAATAAATATTTACTCTATTGAAAGATGTGCCCTTGCTCTTGCCCTTTAGATTATTTTTATTTATCTTGGCATGACATGCATTTGAATTTTGAAGCTAGTAGTATTAGAGTATTAGAGTATTAGTCAAAAGTTGTTGTAATATGAATTTGATTTGTTGCATGCAGTTGCTGGTATTCCAGTATCAGCTCTCACACCAAGTGAAGCCCCTTCACCTGGTAATATTTCTTCTCTCATTAATTATTATATTTAAATTTAGTAGGAGGACACGTGGAGGAAGGTGATTAGTGGGATTATTATTATATGTTTGATTGATGGTTGTGTATAGGTGGGGAAGAAGCAGCAACGCCGCCGTCTCCCGGCGGTGAGAGTGGAAGCCCCAGCAACTTAGCCTCAAAGCATCATTTCTTCATTGGATTTGCAGCTATTGTCTTCACGTACTTGTTCTAGTTTCGTTCCTTAACTATATATTTATTATACTCATCCGCTTTCATATCTTCATTTCATCATTTATATATGTTGTAGCTAAATTCATTACTATCTACACCTATTTATATTATTACTACCATTTCTACCTCCATTTCTTCAAATTATACAACCGTTCTTCTCTAAACCAAATTGAAAATAAATATATTCCATCACACGAGATAAATTAATCGAAACTTGTAAGACCAGCTCAACATGAACAAGTCTGATAAAAGCAGAAAATGACAACCATACATTGTGGGCTTACTCTTCATCGACACAACTCAATGCTTTCTTTATTCCCCACTCTCAAAGAGAGAGAGGGAGAGAGAGGTGTTAGGGTGGAGAAGAGAATAAGTGTTCCAAAGAAAAGGGGCGACAAAGGGAATGAGAAGAAGACGACCATGCAGAAAGAGCTAAAAGGGAGTTAATTGCAGGTGTAGGGTTGTACAAGTCCCACCACACGTGCGTCGAAGCTTCCTGGCACGCCTTGTCGGTCGAGATGCAACTGTCGTCTTCCGTTGTTCCACAACAAGCATTCCTTACATCCTCAATTCCTACAAAAAGATCAATCCATATATTTCCAGCACAACTATCATCTCAATCACACACACACACACACACGACAAAACTAGCCGATACGATACCGTATCTGTTTGGATGGTTGATGTACTCCATTACACCTTGATAAACATCACAAAAGACTACGAGAGCGTCCTCAAGCTCTCCACCGATGGCGACTATATTCCCTTCCAGTCGCCTGTTATACTCCGACACCACCTCATTCACCTCCTCCAAGCACGCTGCTCTCCTCGTACTATTACTGTCACGAGGGTCGAGCTGCAGCATGTGCGGTGCACATCCCAGGGGCAGAACACCAGCACACACTATCCTCCTCACATTAGAGGCGTACAGACTTCTCACAGCATTCGTCATCTGCTGCACTAGGATGTGAGCAAAGTCGAAGCCGTTACTCCCTAAGGAGCTGTTGTTATGGAAGAAATGGGTGAAGTCGTCTTTGCCAAAAGAGAGGTAGAAAATGGAAGAGTTGATGAAAGAGTTAGCAGTTGATTCACCGAGGCGGAGCTGTAGTAATTGAATAGTCTCAAATGCTTGGCGCAGTTGCTGATTAAGAGACTGGTAGTTTGGGCTACCTGGGGAGAGGATGCTAGCTTCTGCTGATCCAAAGTTGAGGCCACCTAGAATAACGTTAATCGACGAGGTCTGACTGTAGAACGGTGTCGTATATGGCAACCCCATCCTCTTTGCTGCATCACTCAAAACTCATCAGTTCATGAGAATTCTCTCTCTATATATATGGAGAGAGAGAGAGAGAGAGTACCTAGGAGCTGAGGAAGAAGAGTTGTATCAGAGCCATTGCAGGGGAAGTGTGAGAGATTTCTGTGAAAGAGACTATTGAAGGGAGTGTTGTCTCCACAATCAACTGAAGAATCTCCCAACACAAACATTGCAGGTGGTGTTTTCATGGCACCAACACAACCATCTCTCAAAATCATCATCATAGATATCACTGCACTAACACAAACAAACAATTTCCCACTCCCCATTTCTGTGCTTTCTATAGCTTGAAGCTATTGACAAGTAGCATAGCATTAAAGAAAGTACAAAATAGAAGAGGTAGCTTTAAGAAAAGAAAGGGAGTGGAAATAACAGTTTGCCAACCAATTCTAGTGTGGTTGACTCATAAGTTCTGTGCTTGACAATCACAATTTCCTATTATATTTATTTAGAGTTCAAGAAAGCAATTTCAATACCCTGATTGAAATTACATGCATAGTTAATATTTCATATTACATACAAAATATGCAGTAAACTTAGATTATATATCATGCTAAACATGCTACATAGTGGAATAAATTAATGTGATAATAACAATTCTGTGAAGCCATGACTAGCACATTCTGGCAAGCACATGCAGAGCAACATTGCTCCACTAGGTTGAGCCACTCCTCCCTCTGGCAAGAATACACACACTTGTGGTGTCGGGGTTAGGTCGATAGGGCCGGCATAGATCGGCTTACCCCACCCAAAATCGGCTGATTCATAAATGGAAAGCCGAGTCCATTGAGTTATTGTTAGTTTCCCATCAAATTCTAGCCTCTTAGGCCTGTGCAGATCAATGTAGTCAACTGTTGATCTCAAATACTCCTCTGACACCCCTAATCGAGCCTCGTGCACCAACTGGGAAGTCTCAGCTAGGCTTCCATTCATAAGGCTCTCTGCGGTGCTCGAAGCACACGCCACACACAAGGCATTACCATAGAATCCATCTTTCAGAGGGGGGTTTCTTAGCTTCTCACGAACATTCACAGAGAAAGTGAGGCGAAGCTCGTAGTCGAGAGGCTTCGCATACAGTGCTTTCACCCAACATCTCCACACATGAGCTGCTGTTGCATCAAAGGTTGTGCATGAAACTTCTCCTTTTTGTGCGATAATCTTCAAATGTGCTTGGAATTCTCGGCCTATACGGTAGCATTTCTGCACCGGTTTGCCTTGCCACAGTTGCTTCGTCAATGTGGAGTCAATTCTCTTAAATTCAGTATGTGAGAACTGGATCTTGGGGGGATTGCGTGGAAGGAAAATCTCTCGATCCCAGCAAGGCTTAGGGCTCACCACCAATGAGCCAGCCTTTGCTGTTTCAGCCCAGGCACTGAGAAATTGCATTGCTCCGAGGCCATCGCAGAGGCAATGGCAAATTCTCAAACCAAGGCTGAAACCACCACAGATGAAGCTGGTTACTTGAGCTATCACCAATGGCATGTTCACAACTTTGTACTGTTCTTCATTGGGAAAGCGGTAGATCAAGTTCATCCACGCGGGATTTGGCACTGATAAATCTCCAAGATCTGCTAATGCCACGTCAGAGTGGGCCTCAACGAGCATAGCACCTTGGTTGGGGCCAAAGAAAATCTCCAGCTTACCATTCTCCGTCTCTCTCAGCCTACCTGTGAATGGATAATAAGGCAAAAGAACTCTCACCAGCGCATCTTTGAGTATCTGAGCAACGGGTTCTTTGCCTTCTGGTCGATAAAAGTAGATCGTAGGAGTGAAAAGGCGCACCCCAATCATGTCATCAAGATTGGAGAGGTAGAGAGTAGTATGCTGGTGGTGTGCAGCAAGGTTAAAATCAGACAAGACATGATCTACTCTATCAATGGTTACTGGGATTTCTAGTGTAGGAAAATGAAGTTCTTGAACCCAATCAGCCATGGCAACAGACTCTAGAGATAAATTTTAAGCTCATAGAAGATGTATCAACAAGTTCAGCCCCAGATAACCAATAATGTCGACCTGTATGAGCTACCCATTTGGTAGAAAGTTGTTATTGAAACTTTCTGCAACCAACTTAATAGCTGAAACATCATTTTATCACTGCCCTAGTAGGTGAAGATCAGTTATAGTGCAGATACAAAAATCAAGACACAAAAATCACTCTTAATGTATGACTCTTTTAGTTATTCGTTCAGTTATTCACAACCAGGACTCTAACCATATTCTATTCGGGTGTAACAGAAAAGAGAGAACATATGAAAGAACCACTGAACCAGTACAACATGAAGTGTTAAATCTGCCATCTTCCACACACTGAAATAAGCATTTACTCTCCAAAACTTCAGAGTCAAGAATAAACACTCATATCCAAGAGGAAATATGCATAGAAATGCTTATATAGCTGTCAAGAGGAAGTGTAAAGGAAAGGGAAATTTAAATTGCTAAACTTCCAGTAAACAACTTGGAAACTTCAAAAGCTAATGAAACTATTATTTCGTACATACCTAGTCAATTAATACCAAAAGATGATGAGGGAATAAAACAATTAGACACTATGCTTTCAGCTTCCCTCCCACTCTACGCTTGCTATGCCACCCACTCTTATCACTGCTCATCTGGTTTTTCTTTGCAGCCGTCGAACACTGCTCGCCTTGACTCCCTTTTCCACTCATCTCCACTTGGTGCTTGCGATGCCTCATGCGATTTTCAAGCCTTATGCCTCTTGAACTCTGGATTCTTTGTTCAATCTCCAGAGCTTGAGAAAAATTCCATATCCGGACAACACCATCTTCACCACCACATACAATTCGATCAGAACCAACACCCACAGAGAACAGATTGCATCCATACCCATGTAGCATTCTCTGAGGAGGTTCCACATTCTTTTCGTCAAAGTTGCTAGCCTTAGCAATTTTTCCAGTATGTGAAATTCTGCTACTCTTCAACAACTTCCTCACATCAATAAGTGAAATCTTCCCATCACTGGAAGCTGAAACCAACCAAGGGAACTCAAATGCTAGAGAGTAAACAGATCCAGTGTGCGGAATCCATGTTGCAATCCTTCGAGTACTGCACTTAACATTTCTAGTGACCTCAAACATGTGAATAGAACCATCCTCCCCTCCAGTAAACAAAAGCTTTCCCGAGTGACTTCGTGCCAAAGCATATGCATTGCCAGCATGGCCACTATTAATAATGGCAATCCGTCCTCCAGAAGCAGTGTCCCAAATGTAAACACCTGAACCTGCTGTAGTCCCAATTGTAGTATCATGAGGAACGAGGCTCCAAACCCAATCAGTATGCACCAGGACATTCAAACATTTCAGAGAAGAACGATCCCAAACACGTACAGTCATGTCCCATGAACCGCTATACATTTTACCAAAATCCAAAGCAAGACAAGTTATTGGCCCCTCGTGTCCCCAAACTCGAAACTTCGTATTCTGATCATGAGGTGCCCTAAGGTCAAACAAGTGAGGGTTAGCCTCCTCAACCTTCCAACCATGTATATAACCATCAGTACCCCCAGCAACCAATAGCTTTGTATCAGCTGCAACGGCACGAATAGTGCAACCAAGAGGTCGAGATGATGTAATTGTCAAACCTTCTTCAAGATCCCACATTTTCACCACCTGATCATATCCGGATGTGAAGACAAGCTTTTTTGAAACCAACACAAAGACAGCCCTAACAGCTTCAGCATGGCCATACAGAGTGTCAATGCTGTAACGTCCCATAAACGTCTTGCTTCGGAATTCTCTCTCCACAAACAACTTCTTCCATGAGTTCTCATCCAAACCTGTGGAACCCGAATTGGCTGCAATTGCGGGGTTCCCCCACCTCTCATAATAGAAGTCTTTCCACCCACAGTGCTCAGAAGCAAGCCTATACAAAGATGTGTTGACACAGGAAACAATACCAAGGCCCTTCGGATCAAGGTAATTCAGAATTTCAGATATCAATGCTGGAGGCAGATCAGAAAACGACAAATGTTGGTTGGGCAAAGCTCCTGAGAAACTTAACCCAATTTTGGGATTTGATTTAGATGCAGACACCTGTTTCTCAGTCCCAATAGATTCAGCTTTTCCGTTCTTCGCAAAAACAACTTGATTGGATGCGGTATCTACTTTTCCTAGTTTACCCAAGCATTTCGTTGAACACTTCTTCAAATCGATTTCTCTATCCTGTCGGCATTCAAATGCCATAAAACTATTTCCCTCAATTATGTTCAGCTACTTGTACCCAAAATCCAAAATTACCGAATGCACAAAATTCTCAAATATAAAAAATAAAAGATAAGTTGGAAAATATGGGATTGCCCCAAAAGACAATATTCAATCACCCCTAAAAGACAACGAAATTAGTCTAATACTCAAGCCCAAAATCGATGGGAGGTCTGCAGCAACAGAATAAGAACGAATGCGAATTTGATGAGAAACAAAAAATAGGCGCTTTCTAGTAATTCTTCAGAGAAATCAAAAGTTCGAAGAAACATGAAACGAGAAAAATATATTTAAAAAAGAAATCAGGGTGTGACTGATATTGGGCGGAAAATACCTCAAACTTTGGGAACAGGGGGGCTTTTTTTAGGATTCAAAAAACGCAACTTGAGGGGAAAAGCTCAGGATTTGAAGAATCTGAAGTAAATTAGATACCTTGGCGAGTTGATTAAAGCAATTTTCGGAGGTGAGAAAATTAGGGTAATCTATGTTCTGCGGTTGGTGGTTGTGGTGGTTGTGCAGCGTCCATGTTTTTTTCTGCAATACAAATTAACCGACCGACCCTTCACTTTTACATTATTATATATTCCTCCCCTATATTTCTCACAATTTCAACTAATGACTGGAATGCACTTCATAATTACTTATTTAAAATTAATTATATATTATAAATTTTGAATTTTAATTATGTTACATTTTACTATCATGCCAACACCAATCTCATTAGCTTACATATTAAAACTTAATTTATTTGTAAATTCACTTTTTATAATTCTGATAATCATTTTTAAAATGTTAGGACAAAAAAACAAATTTATTAACTGAATATATGAAACTCATATGCGCAGACGCAGTACGCAAGCAGCAGTGCTCCCTCACTCCCTACCTCCCTCGCTCTCCTTTGCCTCCTCGCCGGCGTCGCCGTTTACCGTAGTTTTCCCGTATTGCTTTCTATTTGAGGTGTGTTTCTTCCCTTTTTCCCTCTATCTAAAAATCCCTAGTTATTGGCTTGCTTTCTTTTTAGTGCGTCTATATTGTCTTTCCGATCTGGTTTTTGGTTGTGAATAATGTAGGTATTTCTCATGGTTTTCTTTTAAGGTCTTCTTGTTGTCAACACATGCAACTAATTTTGAGTTAGAGGGGGATTTGATCAATGATCAGTTTTGAGCTTCCAGGGTTCCTTAGGTTATGTCTATTGCCTAACACTAACAAAATTGCCATTCACTTAGTTTTGAATTTTTGCATGAGGAAGTGGTTAGAATGGTGAGATGGTGAAAATGAATTGGCTGAGAGTAATGGTGGTGATTTGGGGGCAGAGATGAGAGAGCGAGAGAGTAGAAAAACAAGTTTGATCGTTCGTATATTTAGGCATCAATTTCGTAGTTTTAGGAAACCCTATTTTTTGTTAAAAACTTATGATTTCACGGCCAGTTTACCAGAAAGGTTTTGTTTTTGATGATGGGTTTTATGTTTTTGGTTTTGCTTTGTACTGTCTCGATTTTGTTTCATTTTTTATTTTTTGAATTAACTACAGAATGGAGGAGCTCATGGTTGAAAAGCATGTCAAATACATATTAACAATTGAAAAGGTACTTCTTATTTACATTGTCGGTTTATACTTTCTAATTAAGCCTCATTTATTTGATTTCCCCTGTGTTTATAGCTTTATGATAAATATACCTTTACCGAAAGCACAACTGAAATAAATAATCTACATTCTCGATTGTCCCTGTTTTCCTCACTGTATCGATTGCCGGGCATTAAACAAGTGTATCTCTTCTTTATCTGATTTTAACTTCAAAATGTGACTTCATGCTTTCTTTATGTTATACTAGCTCCTACAACTTTATCCTTGGAATATTAACTTTCATACAAATTGTTTCGTTTGATGTGCTTCCAGTATCTTTAGATTGTTTTGTTAACAACTTAACATTATCAAGGAGTGAAGTATATTACTTCTGGATTTAATAACATTACTACATCATTGGTTCGTGTTGAGTATCACCTTCTTCTTTCTCTTTCCTTTCCTTTCCTTTTTGCCTTTCTTTTCGTATATGATAAATATGGAGAAGAGCTGGGTTCTCATAATATAAGATGGCCTCTTGATTCTTGATGTAGCTAGGTATTTATTTTAGTAAGTGATCTGAATCCTTTTGTATCAGAAAAAAGATGATTTTGCATCTGTGGTGATGGAGCACCTGAGATTGAATGGCGCTTATTGGGGATTGACTACTCTTGATATTTTAGGAAAGCTTGATGCAGTGGATCAAGATGAGGTTGTTTCTTGGGTGATGCAATGTCAGCATGAATCTGGTGTGTATTCAGGCTGGAGTATTTGCATGGAAAGCCTGTCTTAGATTTTTTAGTAGTCAAATTATATTTTGTTTCTTTATTCCACTTTGGTCTGGTTGCGGAAAGTCCTGCAGCACATTTGTACTTATTAAAAATGTTGAGCATTCTAGTTCTGATGGATTTGCACCTTCTTTATGTGCTTTGTTTCATCCAGGTGGATTTGGTGGTAATGTAGGGCATGATCCTCACGTGCTGTACACACTAAGCGCTATTCAAGTTCTAGCATTATTTGACAAGATAGATGTTCTGGATATCGAGAAGGTTGCCAATTGTATCTTTCAATGATAGATATAATTATATCTTTTTCAGCCTTTAGTAATTACGATAGCTCTAGAAGTTGGTCCCCCAAGTTGAGTTTTACAAATAATATTGTCAGAAGGTGGTTGCTACAATCTAATTGTACCGAGTTTTACATGGATGAGTGATTCCATTTCTTTTCACTTGCATTTTATTTTTCTTGATGAAATTTAATCATTCCTCAGTATAGTTGAACGACAGAAAAAGATTAAGATTTTATTACCAAGTACTTAACCTACTAGCTAGATGTTGCAAGCTTACAGAATGAAGACGGGTCATTTTCTGGTGACATTTGGGGTGAAATTGATACCAGGTATGCTTTCTTGTTCATCAAACTCCTATTAAAGTTGAAAAGGTGTTGCGTGTTTATATTGTTAATTTTCAAATATAAATATTCTGTTTTGTGGAATAACAAGGGTTACTACATTTTCAGGTTTTCTTATATCGCAATATGCTCTCTCGCATTACTGCAGCGTTTGGAAAAAATAAATGTGGAAAAAGCTGTGGAGTACATTGTTAGTTGCAAGAATTTAGATGGTGGGTTCGGTTGCACCCCTGGAGCAGAATCTCATGCAGGACAAAGTATGTTTCGTTATTCGTGTCTTGTGGTGTTAAACATATCTTGCAAATTTTTTCTGAAGTTGCTGAGCTTTTAATTGAATTGACTGAGTCCAATAAGTGAATTATATAATATATATATTAATGTATACAGATACAACTAACATGAGATCTCGAGTATCCAACAACTAAACTTAAGTGTTTTTTAATGAAAAGTAATTAATGGCCCCCTTTATCCACAAGTTTGAACTAACTAGTGAAGAAGTCCTAGGGGATTTAACTCTTGATTAGCTGACCATGTAATTTGAACTATCCTTGATATGAGAGAGTATGTTTTCTATTTACATTGGTTATAGTTTTAATTTTTGAGAAATCATCGATTTCTGTGACGGGATGTTTGCTGCTGAGTTGTTACAGTTTTTTGCTGTGTGGGAGCTCTTGCTATCACTGGTAGCTTACATCATGTTGACAAGGACCTCCTTGGATGGTGGCTATGCGAACGACAAGTAAAATCCGGAGGTCTAAATGGGCGTCCTGAGAAGCTCCCTGATGTGGGTGATTGTTTACTTGAATATGTACTTATTCTGTAATGAATTCAAGATTATGGGGTGGTTCTCATCTAGTGCTCATCACTTCTCCAGGTATGCTACTCATGGTGGGTTCTTACTAGTTTGATCATGATTGATAGAGCTCACTGGATTGACAAAAAGAAACTCGCTAGCTTCATCTTGGATTGCCAGGTTAACCGAAACTTGTATTCATAAAGCAACATACGTTGCTTATCGCGTAAACTAAGAGGCTGTATGCTTTGATTGATGATGTAGGATAAAGAGAATGGTGGAATCTCAGATAGGCCCGATGATGCTGTCGATGTCTTCCACACCTATTTTGGCGTTGCTGGTACGATTGGAACTGTTAACATAACATCATAATACTCACTCTATCCCATTATTTCACAATTTTGCTCAAACCATGCCAGAAATAATGGGACGAAGGGAGTATGATCCTATCACGTAAAGTAGAAGCTCTTATTCATAATATGTGTGTTGTTGGTGAATTCAGGTCTTTCGCTTCTCGAATATCCGGGGCTGAAAGCTATCGATCCAGCTTATGCGTTGCCGGTGGATGTTGTAAACAGAATTTTCCTCAGCTGAAATTTCATAATTCCATATTCATTCACAAATCCTGATACATAGTGTTTGATATACATACAATTTTTGTTAGATCTCCACATTCTGAAAACTATTCATAATGTGTGTTTGTGTTTACTAGTAAATGATACTTACGCATTTAACATTCTCAGGGTTAGTATTATATTTTAATTTTCTCTTGTTATTATTACTTGATACACTTCTTTTTATCAAAACATCTATTTGACTTTATTATTTTGCCATTTTATTATTTAATAAATGAATATGTAAAAGTTTTTGCCATTCAAATACAAATTGGTTATCATAATATCGGATTACAAATTCGGAAATTCCTAAGATAACTTTTGCTTTGAGTTGTTTTGAGTGATAAAGTAGATTAATAAAAATATAAAATTGAATATAATGATATTTGATTCTCTCGGGCATGTCTTGTTTCTGGGGGTATGTCTTGTTTCTGGCTTCTCCTTCAGATAAGCGAACTTTCCGAATTCTTCAAAAGAAAGCTTAGAGTGGGGAAGTTGGCGGATTTCTTCTTGTTTCTCAATCTTTTGAGAATGCGGCAAGACTGTCCCTTACAACGAAAGGGAATCGTTGTTTAACCCGTCTTCCGCACCTTTGCTCCCCTCTAGGGGTCTCTACCCCTTCTTGCCCTGAAAAGGTAGGGGAACCTTATGTTCTTGAACCGAATCATCTTTCGGCTAACCTAGCCTGCTCTGTCCCTCGGAACGTTTACAATGCAACCTCTTGTTTGCATTCCCTTGTTTGTTTAGATAATTGAAGCAAGCATTCATATATCTGTTGACATTCAGGGTGTGACTTGTCTTTTACTATGAACTCATAGAGATTGCCATCAACCTCAATGGAGCTGCAACCAGGTACCTTATCTACTCCTCTCTCCCTCATCATCTTCCTCACCTCCTCCGCCTTCCCCCACATCTTCCCTTCCACGTACATACTCGCCAGCAGCACGTAAATCCCGCTGTCGTTTGGGTCCAACTCGAGAAGCCTCGTCGCAGCTCTCTCCCCCATCTCGATGTTCTTGTGCTTTTGAGCCGCGAAGAACATGGCTCCCCAAGCCACCGCGTCTGCTTCCACGGGCATGCTCTCGAGAAGCTCCATCGCCTCCTTCAGAAGTCCGGCCCTACCGAGAAGGTCGACCATGCATGAGTAGTGCTTGATCCTGGGGGGAACGTCGAATTTGGTGTTCATAGCTGAGAGTATCTCCCGGCCCTCTTCCACCAAGCCTCCATGGCAGCATGCTGCTAAAACTCCCAGAAAAGTCACTTCATCGGGCGCTAGACCAGCACGGATCATCTCGTCAAAGTAAGACAACGCGTCTCGTGCATCCCCGTGTAGCGCTAGGCCACCGATTATAGCTGTGTAAGTTAGAGCGTTTCTTCCGGGGATCTCGTGGAAAACCTGCAGTGCCTTCGTGATGTTACCACACTTAGCGTACATGTCGACCAGAGCTGTTCCGAGAACGACGTTCATGGAAAGGTCGTGTTTCTCAATGTAACGATGAATCCAAACTCCGACATCGAGTGCTCCCAGCTGCGCGCAAGCAGACAAGCAGCTAACCATGCTCACCTCGTCCGGCTCCACTCCCATCGCTTGCATCTCGTGAAACAGAGAGAGTGCATCCTTGCCACGATGTGCTCGGACGTACGCACTCAGCATTGCGTTCCAAGGGACGACGTCCTTGTCCGGCATTGAATCGAAGAGCCTCCTAGCAACGTCTAGATGGCCGAATCTTGCGTACCCTACCACCATTGTAGTCCAAGTCACCATCGTCTTCGTCTTCTCCTCCATCCTCTCGAATAGCTCCTTCGCCTTCTCGAGATCGCCACACTTGACATACATATCCAAAAGAGAATTCGCAAGCGGGATACTCAACTTCAGCCCTCGATCTCTAATGTATCGATGGAACCGATTCCCGAGCTCCAAATCCTCCAACTGTGTGCACGCCGTGACAACTCCGATCATAGTGATTTCATCAGGATCAACACTCCTCTCCTTCTCCATTCCACTGAATACCCTCAAAGCCTCAGCCCCTCTCCCACTCTTCACATACCCATTAATCAAAGAATTCCAAGAAACCGAGTCCCTCACACGACTTTCATCGAACACCTTGTGCGCAGACTCTAACTCCCCACAGGCAGCTAAGAAATGAATCAACGCGTTACGTACATATACATCACCGTCGTAACTCATCTTCAAAACATGGCCGAGAACCCCACTCCCCAAACGAGCGAGCAACAACCTAGCACAGACTTTGAACAGTAAAGGGAAAGTGTAGTTATCTGGCCTCACACGATCGCCACCAATGGCCAACATTCTCTTGTACAAATCGAAAGCTTCGAATGGGGATTGGCTCTCAGCGATGGCTCTGATTACGACGTTCCAAGAGTACGCGTTTGGGTTAGGCATCGCAAAGAGCAATCTTTTTGAATAAGGGAGATCGGCCATTTGAGAGAGTGCGGAGAAGGTGACCAAGCGGCTGTAAGCGAGGGGGTCTAAGGCGAGGCTGCTGACGATCAGTTGCGAGTGGATTTGGTTGAGGTGACGAATGGATTTGCATCTGGTTTCGAGGAGAAGAAGGGTGGGGTTCGAGAGGACGAAATTGTGGGTTGTGTTCCAGTTAGTAGCAGTAGCAGCAGTCTTGGGTTTGTTTCTTGGAGGGAGGAGAGAGAGTGTGTGAAGAGGGCAGCAAAGAGGGAGTTTCAAGGGATTGAGGAGGGTACACCATTGTAATTGTTGCTGGCGGTTGAGGATGAAGATGAAGGAGAACAGCATTACACCCTTCAAATTCCACACACACCCAAATGCACCTTCTTCTACCTCTGGCTCTGGCTCAGTGAACTGTGATATGCTTATATTATAATGCTATACCTTAAATCAAAACATACTTGTATAAATATTTAAATTTAATATATTTGTACACCGTTCCAGCATCCGCGCGTGCCAAACAGGTGTTATTAAATGTTACTCACTTTATTCATAATTACTTTATCTTAAAAATAAAAAAACTTATATCTCTTCAAAAAATACGAATCTTATCATTTTTATCACTTTTTCACTATTATATACTCTCTTTAATAACCGTGACAAAAAAAGTGTCAAGTTTAGTATTAACATTTTGACTTGACACGTGTTTTAATATGTAATATTTTGACTGGTTAATGAAACTTGAGTCTCACTTATTATAATTATTAATTGAGATGTGTGTAGAAAAAATGTAGTTAGTGAAATTTTGATCCCACATAATTTTTAATTTTTAATTAAATTATGTATATAAAATAGTTAAAAAAGTGTTGAGAGGTGATCACATGAGTTGAAGATTGAGCTTGTATGACAGATTGTGTTTTCTGTTGGAAAGCAGCTCGCTGCAGCAAAGTGCTGATGGAGCAGATCGATTGACTATCTGCTGTTAAGCAGATAGTGGAGTAGATCGTCTGCTGGTATGCTGGAGTGGATCAGATAGTCTTCCTAAAGTTTGGCAGATTGTTTGCCGGGGAAACAGGTCGCTGTGATAAGGCAGATCGTTAAAAGACAGATTGTGGTTCAGCGGCATCACACTATCTGTTGGGTGAGAGCAGATAGTGTTGTGGTGCACACTATCTGTTGGAGTGAGCAGGTAATAACACTATCTGTTGGTGAGAGCAGATAGTGTTGTATCTGTTTGGAGTGAGCAGAAAGTGATATCTGTCTGTTGGAAAGCAGATAGTAATGGAACAGCTTGTGAAGCAGATCGTTTACCAAAAGGGAGCAGCTCGCTGCTGTGAAATGCTAGCAGATCGTTTGCTAGTAAGCTTGGGTGGAGCAGATGGTAATAAGTGTTGAATTCACTATCTGCTATTGGACAGATAATGAAGCAGATAGCTGTTGGGTATTAATCATCCAATGAGAACAGAAAGCTTACCATCTGTTGGTGCACAGCTTGATGTTGGTTAAGAGATACTATCTGTTGATGAGCTGCTGTGTGGTGTAAGTGAGAGCAGCTCGCTGTGGTAAAACACAAGCAGATTGTTTGGTGATGG